>JAATLQ010035594.1:0-30347 GCA_013421005.1 Heliconius erato x Heliconius himera
AAAAAAAAAAAAAAAAAAACACTTACCTACCCTGCTGTGTGCAGGATTTGATTTTTTAAATTTTTATTATATAACATCAAAAATGTTCTAGGATAATATCATAAATATATGGATGATTAAGTAGAGAGTATTTACTGTTAAGACACTCTGTTCCCACTTTTCTGCCTTAGTTTTTCTTATGTCAAATAGATTATCTGCTTTTTTACTTTTTGCTAATTCTATAAATATCTTTATAAGAGAAATAAAAAAGACTCATGTTTCTAATTCTACATCTATAAAGGCTTGACTACTAAGCTTAAATTTATGATAAAATGATTGTAATACTACATATATATACATCTATATATATTTTAATATTGTTATGTTCTACTAACTTTAGTTTACATATTTTTTATATG
The DNA here is from genome assembly GCA_013421005.1 of Heliconius erato x Heliconius himera. NCBI lineage: Eukaryota > Metazoa > Arthropoda > Insecta > Lepidoptera > Nymphalidae > Heliconius > Heliconius erato x Heliconius himera. The sequence goes on from JAATLQ010035594.1 coordinate 399, forward strand.
TAGATTTTGTGTTCACATATTATTATTGATATTATAAGAAGTGACCCTATTAAGCTAATTATTAATTATGTTATCCTTATTACAGCATTGGCAGCCTCCATTCGCTGTAGACGTGGACAGACTGCGTTTCACGCCTAGAATACAGCGATTGAATGAATTAGAGGTAAAGTTAAATATTGTAAATATATTTTTTTATTAGGGAATATTGATGTTTTTGTTTTTTTTTATAATATGTTATTTACATTTTTATTTTCATTTCTTCGCACTGGTGTCGAGACCATCTCGGCGTTGAATTCCGCCACTCACCACGCAATGCCTACAGAATTCGGCGGAAAGTGGGAAACAGAGTGTCTTAACACTAGGTCACCTCTGCCTACCCTGCTGAGTGCGGTATACACCCTGAAGCTGATATAATATTTTAAATTTATAATATTTTAAAAATATTTATAAGTTTTTGTTCAAAAGTCTTTAGTATTTTTTTATTAAATATTGTTTCAAATGTAATTTTGTAATAGTCATTATGGCACAGTAGATGTGGTATTTGAAATATTTGCAAGTATGGTGTCCATAAAGAGTTAAATCAGTAAATTCATATATCTTCAGAATATATATATATTATAACAATAGAAACTGTTATTTTTAAAAAAAATATTTATATAAAATATATTATTAATATAATATATTGCATCAACAGGCAATTACACGAGTAAAACTCAACTTCTTAGACCAGATATTAAAGTTCTGGGAGTTACAAGGATCAGTACTCAAGATACCGACTGTTGAAAGGAAGCCATTAGACTTGTATGCCCTGCACAAAATTGTACGGGAAGCTGGTAAGATTTAACTCTAACAATATATAGTTTAAATTTTTAGATATAAATTATGATAAAAAATACATTTACAATTTTATAATTAGTCCTCCGTTGGCGGGACAAGATCATCATCGGCTAGGAGCTTCAGAGTGAGGAACCTCCTCAGAATACAAGATGTATTAAGTAATACTTCCTTCTGCACTGGTTCTTGATACAACAGCTAATAATAATTTTAATATTTATCCATTCGGTTCTTAAAAGTTTTGTTCTTTGATTATCGTGTTTGAAACGTGCCTTTCGAGCACTAATCACATCATCAAATACACATTGTTTTGGCAACGCACAAAGGAGGCAATAAGGTACAAGGAAGATAGTGGTACACATTTGAGAATGCATTTTGAAGGGAGATCCACTTAAAAAGTGGCAAAAGTGTCTTAATATTAAGTCCCTCTGCACACCCTGCTATATGCGTGATACATCGGGAAACTAAAAAAAAATGCAATACATATATCTATGTATACACTCACATAGTGAATTAAAGTTGTAATATCAAATATATTTTCATGAAAATTAACATAGAAAACTAATCACAAACATTAACAAACAATGAACATTAAGGGATCCGAGGACTTTATGAGACAGGACATCATGTAAGCGATGGATTTATTTAGGGCAGGTGAAAGGGAATAGATAAAGGGAATGGAGCCATTGTTCAGGCCACAATATTTATTATTTTTGTTTTTCTAATTACTGGAACAAAAAGGAATGTTGTTTATTTTGATTAGTTATTACTTTCTTTAAAAATATTTACAGAATAATAAGTTGAAATAATTGTTAAAAAAAGGAATTGAATTATTGATTGGAAAAAAAAATGGTGGAAACCTTTGATTTCAATAATTTAATATGATTAAAATTTATGACCATATGAATTTCATACAAGATAGTTACTATATTGTTATGTTTATACAAGAATTTAAATTAGCACTGAATTTCAAATTTGAATATTGAATATTTTTTTTTTTATATATTTATTGATATTCTGATAAGACTTAAAGTGAACTTTGACTTTATTATCAAATGTTTTCATACCTGTGCATAATATTTTTGCCATAACAAGATAACTTAAGGCCAGTGCGACTATAAACGCGACAGGTTGTGGGTTCTATTCCCACTCGAGGAAATTAAATGTTGAATATTTTCATTTCCTTCTTCTGGGAATGAGGCAAGAAAATGCCTCCAGAATGCCGAACCTGCTCCAAAATGCTTTTGTCGCTGCTATTTCGGGAATACACGGTGAAGCTAAAGAAAAATTGAACCGACTACCACTAACCTGATAAAATCAATCACTATTCCGTCGTATCCATTTTTTACCATTTAGTACCACAACATCCAAGATGGACTGTTACCGTTATAGGTTTTTTCCCATATACTCTTAACTATATGAAATTCTAATATTCAGAAATCACTAGAGACATGAATGGGCCTTCAATAAAATTTTCATGGAATTTAATGAATAAATCTTGTTGCTATGGTAAATTATTCATCTGAATCCAGAGCTTATATCGTTTTAGTATAGCAATACACACAACATGTAATATGTTGTAAATTGGACGGAGAGTAAAGAGGATGGCGAAATGGCGAGAGAAGCAGCTTTTTTATGGTAATAATGTAGTCAGATAGAAAGGAATTGATTTTTATGTCTAATATTGCCAGTTCGATTCGTGATCGCTAAAAATATCTATTGCCTTTACAATTATCTATGTGAATGTGAAGTGTATTATTATTGTACCGTCTTCACTAATCTATGATATTATTTTTAGCTCATTCACATGTAATAAATAAATATGGTTTAAATTTGGTAAATTTTTCAATTTAATCCAAAATGTTTGGACAAGTAAGGGAAGTTCACTTTTTCTTATTGGTATTAACTATTAATATAAATAGTAGACATCCATGGAGGCCAGTCGAGGAGCAGGAGCGCTTAGTGTGTCTATAGACGCGACTGGTTGTGGGCTTTATTCCCATTCGGGCAAATGTAATATTTATTTAAATTTATATTTCTTCGTTCTGGTGTGGCAAAGCGCGGCGTTGAGTTTCGCCATTTAACACTCTATGCCTACAGAATTCGGAGTAAAGTGGGGAACGGAGTGTCTTAGCACTAGGTTCTTCTCTCTGACTATTCTCCTGAGTGCGGGATACAGCGTCAAGCTGATTTGAGGCTGATTTTTTTTTGAAATAGTAGACATTGTCAATATGTTACTTATATTTTATAGTAAAACACTAATTCTATTATTAGAAGCTATATTTACTTTACTTTTCATGACTCGTGGATTTATCGTATTCGTATATTGTTATACATTTTTAGTGAAGTGAAAGTGTATAAACACGAAGAGCTTGTTGCTTTGGCCTATGTTAATACCCATCGGGTTTATATATAGGAATCGATCTTTCTAATATTAATAATTTTAAGGTATGTAAATACTTAAAATTATTCATATTAGAAAGACCGTGTAATCATGTAATGTATACTTAAAATATATATATTTTTCTGTAATACACGTATCATCAAATATTTCCTTATGGACTCGGCTTGTTTCATTAAAAAAATATTTATTTTTTTCATTTTACTCGGTTCCAATTAATAAAGTGTTGAACTCACGTTCCTACAATGGAACTCCCCGATGCTGAGCAACGTCATATAAAACACAGAAACACAGTACCTATATAGTATTATTCATCATAACAATGCCGTTTTTAGAATTTCATTACCTGTTTGAATTCGTTCGGCGTAGCTAGCAATTTTCATTATGCTGTATCGAATGTTATTTTATCTAGTTTAAAAGCGCGGCGTTGAGTTCCGCCACTCAACATGAAATGTTGTGAATTCGGGCGGAAAGTGAAGTACGGAGTGTCTTGACTATAGATTCTTTCTGTCTACTCTGGTATGCAGGATAAAGCGTGAAGCTGAATGATCTAGCTGGATGAAGAATATATAATATCGGTACATATAAGCAGGGTAAGGAAATTTGTATTAAGGCATTTCGTTTCCTGGCAGGTTTGCCGAAACTCAACGCCGCGCTTTTAATTACACATTAAAATCCACCCGAGTAAATGTTCCCCTATACAGCTTAATCAAATGTATTTTGTTAAAGTATAAACCGATTTACGAATTGATATTGATCGAACGCGTTTCCAGGAATAGTGTTGGTCGAGTACAGCCCAGCTCTCAATTTATAATAGATTTCACTGTAAAATGTCACTGTAATGTAGGTCACGTCGATACTTTTGTACTACTTATACGTCCCGGGCTTTTGCTTATGTTATTGAAAATATTGTATAAACTGTAAATACAGTGTAGGTACCATCGATCGGTGGCCGCCGGTCATGCAAGTGCTTGCCGTTGACGGCTAAATATATCATGGTTCATACTTTGTTATATTTTTTGTCTATTTTATAGTTACTTCCTTTTGAATATTTTAAAGGAAGAATATGAATATTTCCCTACTATAATTTAGCGTTGTTTTTTTTTATAAAGCTAGGAAACGCAAGGTATTAATTGTCAACTTTCGCCCTTTCAGATGACAGTTTAAGCGCTCAAGTATACTAAAGGAACACTTTAAAAATTATGCCCTTTATCAATTTTTATTGAGGCCAGTCGTGGCGCAGTGGCACAAAGTGTGACTGTAAAACCGACTGGTTGTGGGTTCGATCCCCACTCGAGGAGATGAAATATTTACTTAAATTTATATTTCCATTTCTTCGCTCTGGTGTCGAGATAAAGCGTGGCGTTGAGTCCTGCCACTCAACACGCAATATCTCCAGAATTCGGCAGAAAGTGGGGAACGGAGTGTCTTAACACTAGGTTCCCTCTGCATACCCTTCTATATGCGGGATACAGCGTGAAGCTGATCAATTTTTATATTGATAACGATATTATTCATGTCTTTATAAATTTTTACAAAAATATTATACATATTTAAATAATTTTCTACAGGTGGTTTCGAAGTATGCTCTGCAGAAAGAAAATGGTCGAAAATAGCGCGTCGTATGGGCCATCCTCAAGGAAAGGGGATAGGTTCCATCCTCAAGAACCACTACGAGCGCATCCTCTATCCGTACGATGTGTTCAAGAACAACGGCAGTATGGGTGCATCTGCGGATAGTAAGGAGACGGTAAGGATAAGAATTTTCATTTATAGAATGTGTTTATTACAAATAGTAAATAAAATAAACAAAATAAATGTATCACTATTATTTTTTCGCACTCGTAAAAGGACAAAGCCATTCAACATGTCAAAATTTTGGATAAAATTAGGGAATGGAGTGTCTTAACATAAGGTTCCCTCTACCTAGCCTTTTATGAGAGGGGAAATGAAATATTTAATATTTTCATTTCTTCACCATGGTAACGAAGCAAAGCGTTGTATTCCGCAACTCAGCACATAATGCCTTCGAAATTCGGCACAAAATGGGGAACTTTGCCGACTCTGTGCGATATACAGCGGGAAGCAATAAAAAATAATAATGGTGTCAACTCTTAATATTAGGTTGACGTTGGTTTGTCCATAACTAGATAAAAAAATACAATGTATGATTAAGGTGTTAATTTGTAATAATTCAGCAAAGTATTATTTAAACACGCCTTTAAATACTGACTACAACTACTTTGATATTTATTTAAATACTGACGAATCTGACTTAACCAAGTTTTTGATTAAATAATTAAAAATGTTGATGTTGACTGACTTCACAGTTTTACTAAAAAGAGCTTTACACAAAGCTTAAACACAATAGCTTTAGTTTTATAATAATATAAAATTTGTAATTTTTTTTTTAAATTTAACGTGTCTCATAGTAGTCGAATTGTGATTTATGATGAAAATATTTGTAAATAGTGAGATTGGCAGAAAAAAACATTTAATTAGCTTACTAGGCTATAGTATGGCCGAGGAGACGTGACCGTCCTGGGCTTCGCTACAGATGGTTGCTCAGATTTTATTTATTAGGATTATTCGTACAATGCACAATAGTTCAGAAAGTCTAACTTTAGGCTGGCTACGACTCATCGATCATACTGTATGCGACATTAATGTTTCAATCACATAAAGAGTGAAAGATAATAAATAAGAAGGAATATAAAATGTCACTGGAATTCCCTACTTAATGTATCCGTACAAATTATACTTGAAATATTTTTTTTTATAAATATTTGCAAATGGAACTGAATTTAATCTGTCTCTAAATAACAAAATACAATAGGTATTAAGTGCTTTTCAATGTTCGTCGCGACTGTAAATGTAAATATCATGTCAATTTTGTCGAATATGTTGTTTCTATATTAAATATAATGAATAATTTACGTTCCCATCTCCAAATTTAATAGTTACAGTAGAAATGATTTGAATCTCATTTTCATTTTCATGGACTTTATATGCAGTTCCTGATATATGTGGAATATGCAGTAAGGATATTTGTCTCCAAAAATATTTTTTTATTAATAGTTGTCTCTAACAGTAATATCTAGATTTATATATTTTTCTCCACAATATTTGTATTTTTAATCTGTTACATTCAACAGAAAATCGAAGTGAAGACGGAACAAACACCCGAGAAAGCGGGTCGTAGGTCAAGTAAACCACCAGCGGCCACTCCGCCCCCACCACGTCGGTACAAGAGCTCGGAGCCCGAGCCCGCTGAAGGCAGCCACACCGAGGGCGCTCTGCCCTCCGTTGATGATAAGAAAACACCCATTAAGGAGGAGCCCGGCGAGACTAGACGTAGTAAGTTATTAGTGTTAGATATACGAGAAAAAACTATTATTAGGGGTATTTATTTACCAATTTATATTTACCAAAACAGGATATTTTTTCTGTTTCTCTGTGCGTAACGTAAATGTAGCGGGTAGCTAATACGGAATTTGTGTTTGTTTTGTATAAATAATATAAAAAAATGTTGTAGACATTCATTCATTTATCATATCACATTGGATTAATTTAATAATGGAAAGTAAAAGAAAATCCTAAAATCAAGTCGACGCAGCCTCTTTAGGGCTGTGGCAGTTCATCGATCTTACTACAGACGTATTTCATATGAACGTATCTGATATGCTCTAAACCATTTTTAAATATAGCGCTTTATGAATTACATAATTGTAATTATCCCAGGTCCTCGTGAGAACAAATGGATGTCGCAGCCGGGCAGCTGCGGCGCGCGCGCCCGCGTGCTGCGCTCCACGCGCCTGCGCGAGCACCGCCTCAGCAACATGACGGTGTCGGTGACGCCGGCGCCGCCGCCGCTGCACCCTGACGACCCGGTAACATACTTGCCGCGTATTACTGAGTCAAGAGAGAGGAACTAGTGTTAAGACTATTTTTTTGCTTTTTTTTTGTATCTCGCATATAGCCGGGTGGGCAGAGGGCAATGTTGTGAAAATTTCAGAGCTGTAGGTTTAACGGTCTAGGAGGAATAGCATTACAACGAAACACACTTTTGACAATAAGAGCTTTGCTTCGCTCAACTAAAAAAAAATGAAATACTATAATAACTTATAGAGCACAGGTACCGCGGACATTTTACATTAAATTGTGTTGTCTTGTCATCGTTCAGATAATATCCAAAATGGTGGAACGGGTCGGATCGGAACGGATCTTATGAACAAGTTGACAGATAGTCCATCTGTCAACTTGTTCATAAGATAGTACTGTTGTGTTTCATTTTTATTAAGTCTATTGTTTTTATTAAGTTTCTTGTTTTGTTAATTGTGAAGTTGTTTTATGATGATTTTGTTTTTGTTATATTATTTTTTTTATATTTTAAGATAGCAAACCTGGACAAAATTAAATATTAATAAATTACATAAAAGTTTTAGAAACAGTATTTCTTTGTTTACATTTTGTCTAAAGCTAAAATGAATGTTTTAAATGTTTCGTTATTTAATTTCAAACTCACAGATACTTGTCTCGACTTCAATATACAGGAAAAATACAATGTATTACATTACAAAAGATATTTATTTAACACGCATTTAACGATGTGTTAATGCAGTCGTTTAGTATCTTGAGGTTTATATGTCATGATTAATCAGTTAATAAATATGCCTAAAGATGTCTGTGCAAAGACTATATATATTTGTAACGTATTTAGTTTTGCGAATATCACATATATTAATTAGGTTGCAAAACTCAATTCCATATTTTGTTCACCTATTTCCTGGTATGTTTGCTACCAATTTTCATTCTTAGAATCAAAAATCATTGCATTCCAGCCAAAAACCGTTGCCATGTGTGAAAAAAATACATAATACTTAATACATAATATTAAAAAAAATTTTTACGTCTGTATTTCTTTATTAAAAAAACCTCAAGATAAAGCGCGGTGTTGTGTTCTGCCACTCAACAGTCTTAAAAATTAGGCAGTATGATAGAAACGAAGTGTCTTAACATTAGATTCACTCTACCTATTCTGCTACATGGTAGATACGGCGCGTAGCTATATAAAAATATTAGATATAAACCCCAATTCTAACAAATGTATATTTAATTTAATCCCATTTTCCTGTACCAGCTCGCAAAATACATGTGTCACGTGTGCGGGCGCGGCGACATCGAGGAGCAGATGCTGCTGTGCGACGGCTGCGACGACTCCTACCACACGTTCTGCTTGGTGCCGCCGCTGGCCGACGTGCCCAAGGGCGACTGGAGGTGCCCCGTGTGCCTCGCTGAGGAGGTGAGTCTGTTACGTGAAGTATCATACTATATGCATAAAGCATGAAGCTCTCCGTGTACCGTTTATTGATAAAAACTGAAGTTAGGTTTTCCCAACTTTTGCGTATTATTCAGTCAGGAAGTAAATAATCAAAAGTAAGAAAAATGCCTAAAATCATATCTGCGCAACCAAATCTACAGCTAACTTCAAAGCGGCCACAACTCATCGAACGTAGTGTAGTTTGTCTTATTGGTTCTTTTTGCATCAGGTATCAAAACCAACAGAGGCTTTCGGCTTCGAGCAAGCGAGCCGCGAGTACACATTGCAACAGTTTGGCGAAATGGCCGACCAGTTCAAGTCTGATTATTTCAATATGCCTGTACATGTAAGTTCTATGTTATTATTACTTTTTATATTATTAGGAGCACATAACGGAAAACGTCAATGCCACATAACATAATCACGACAAAAAAAGAAAGAAGAAGAATTAATTTTTAATGCAAGAAATGCAAATAAGTGGGTACACTTGTCAAAGGGCATGGCGCATATTTGGCGATAAAATTGGCGTTAATGTTCTTTGAATTTCAAACCAGGTGGATGTTGACGGTGCTACTCTGTACTTGATACCCAAAAACATGTCTCTGTTCGCAGAATATCGAGAAATGTTATAACTTTATCTTTACTCTTCTCAATAGTCATAGTCCGTAATCTTAGTAAAATATCTGAATGTTCCCTATATGTACAAGAAGACAACCAACCCCTATCATCAGTCATGATGGATACGATACACAGATATATATATAGAAAATATTATTATTGCTTTTTTGCTCATAAAATTAGTAATTAATTATTTATTTATATGCTGTATAAAAATAGATGGTGCCAACATCGACAGTGGAGCGCGAGTTCTGGCGCGTCGTCTCGTCTATAGACGAGGATGTTACAGTGGAATACGGAGCTGATCTACACTCTATGGATCATGGCTCTGGTAAGTATGTTTTATATTTATAGTGGCCGGCCGTTGTGGCGTAGTGGCATAAACTTGTAACTGTAAACGCGAAGGTTGTGGGTTCGATTACCACTCGTGGGCATGAATTATTATTTATTAATATTTTTAGAAAAAAGAGAAAATAAAAAAGATTAATATAGGTAAAAATGTATTTGTTGTATAGTTTACAATTTTATTTGTTATGTATAATACATTACTACTACAACATCACGTACCAAATAAACCATTGATTATTATTATTTTATACAGGTTTCCCAACAAAATCTAGTGCACATCTCTACCCTGGTGAACAGCAATATGCTGACTCAAGCTGGAATCTAAACAACCTACCCGTTCTAGAAGGTTCCGTGCTAGGACATATCAATGCTGACATATCTGGGATGAAGGTAAGATAATAATTTCTTTTTACTAAATTATTATTTATTATATTATTACTAACTATTTATAGCTGACTCTTAAAAGTCTTGTCACTTAAAAGGTGTTTTAATTTTAAGACTTGAGACAATGCATGTTTTTTTTTCTTTTTAATTATTATTTAAGTTATATTTATGCAACATAACTAAAAATATAAAATACGCTTTGACATAGGACATTGTACATTCATAAACAGATCACAATTAAATTGTCATTACAAAGATAAGTAGTTACTAGTTAATATATATTAGTCATGTGTCGGATATATGTATCTGTGAATATCCGAAAACCGTCTCCGTATTCGTATCCGTGACTTATTCCCGGATGTTTTACCTTACATAATAAACTCTTATGCACGTATCAGTAAAATTATAAACAACTTTTATTCTGATCAACGTCGAAAAGAAAAAAAATATCAGCCCAATCGAATGACCGATCCGAAGATGGCACTAACATGGACTTGATGAAATTCTCAATGAGTTTCAAGTAACCCTGAATAAGGTCAGGTAGCAGCTCTTGGGATCTTATCCGCCGATATACTTTATTATCGTTCCTTCACATCACTTATATATAAATTAAAATATTTAATGATGTATTCCTTTATTAGGTCCCGTGGTTGTACGTGGGCATGTGTTTCGCGACGTTCTGCTGGCACAACGAGGACCACTGGAGTTACTCCATCAATTACTTGCACTGGGGCGAACCTAAGACATGGTAAGTTTTTATGAAAGAAAGATTAATTATCTTTTCTTGAACTTAGTGTATTATAAAATATATTGTATAATATAAAATCATTTTTTTATGAGAACATATTCACAAGATTTAACCATGATCTACAATGGATCACGGACTACTGCAGTGTCTGAGACATAGAGTTTTCAAATGTTTACGTCATTAATATGTTTTAAGAGTTGAACAAAAAATTTATATATATAAATTTTTAGAGATTGCCTCTGTCTGTATTTAAGAATACGTATTTTTATCAAAATTAAATGAAAACATGAACCTGGAAACCTAGTATTAAGACACTCCGTTCCCATTAGGACATTTTCCGTTTTCGCCGCTTTCAGTCGAATTATAGAGGCAGGAGGTTGAGTGGCGGAATTCAACGCCGCGCTTTGTCTCGTTAATGATACAAGATATTTATAATAAAAATTGTTGCTTAATACTAAATTGTTACGTTGTATATTAATAATATATACATTATGTATCCAGTATGCTTATAAATCATGTACTCTTTCTGTATTTTTTAATATATACAGAGGAAATAATATAAGAAAACGAGAAATATCGTCAATAAATTATGATTACATTATATTTTTATTTTTTTTACATTCAAGCAATGAATAAATGTAAGTTTTTTATTCACGTCTAGGTATGGAGTACCAAGTTCAAAAGCTGAACAATTTGAAGCGGCAATGAAAGCGGAGGCTCCTGAGCTGTTCCAGTTACAACCAGATTTGTTACATCAACTGGTTACTATTATGAACCCCAATGTACTGATGAAGGCTGGAGTGCCTGTTTATAGGTTAGTGATGATTTTCAGTAGTGATTTTTTTTATTTTTGTACTATATAATATATTGATATAGGACTATTTTTTTCTTTTCCGTTTGATATACTACTGACAATATTTTAAAATATATTTTTAAAGTTGTTGTTATAGAATACTGGTTGTACCCCGCAAATTTGTTTGCGTAAAAGTGAATTCAGGTGAATCCTCTCTTAGTGCTCCCCCGCACTAAAGGATATGGAGAATTTCACCATTCCTTATACAGATAATTGTTTGTATAGTTATATCAAGTTAAATTATTTTTTCACATAGATTCGTCATCATTTTTGTACAAAATTGCACAGTTTAAGTAACAGAATTTTACATTATAGTTATCGTTAGCGACAATCCATACGCATGTCATCCAAAAGGGGATCAGATTTTAAGGACACTTTTTTTTTAGAATTCATAAATGTAAAAAAGAAGATTTGTAATAACACAATATATAACTTTTATACAGGACGGATCAACACGCGGGCGAATTCGTGATAACATTCCCGCGCGCTTATCACGCTGGTTTCAACCAGGGGTATAACTTTGCTGAAGCTGTCAATTTTACACCAGCTGATTGGGTCAGTATGAGGTCTTATATGTTACTTCTTGATTTTATCATGTAATGATTATGTAGATACAATACAAAACAAATTTTAAGTTTTGGTTTTAAATAAAAATATTAACCTATTTTTTCTGTTATACATTTCATTATTTAACATTTTATTAGCCAAAATAATATAAATAATAGATAAGATTAGGGTGCACTCCATGCTTAATTGTATAAATGTTTTTGAAAAAGTACCTTACATAGGCACTGGGTTATTTGGACCGTTGATAATTTGTATTAACTTTACTTCTTTGTTCTGTAATAGAAATTTATTAATATAAAAATACTAAACAGCTCAAAATGGGACGTGAATGCATCACCCACTATTCAACTCTACGCCGCTACTGTGTCTTCTCTCACGACGAGCTGGTATGCAAAATGGCGCTTGAAGCAGACTCCCTAAGTCTAACAGTGGCGTTGGCTGCCTACAGAGACATGAGGACCATGTTGCATGATGAGAGGAAACTGAGGAAGGCCTTGTTGGATTGGGTGAGTGGTATTCTAAGTTTTTTTGTTTAGCTTCCATGTTAATACCGCGCTACCTAGTGGGGTAGCCAGGGAGAATGGGGCTCCAAACTGTCACTGTATAAGTATTTCGCCACGTAATGCTCAGTAATAATTTATATTTATAGTAATATTTTTTAGCTTACGTTTGAGGTGGTATATATAACGTGATGTTCGCGTCATACTATTGAAAATTGCTATATCTTCAAATGAGGGCTATTTAAAACCTATAAGCGTCCACTATACTACTTGTGAAGTTCCTCGACGCAGTACTAGCCGAAGTTGATAGCAGTGCGAAGTATATAACTACACACTTTCAGCCTTGCGGGGAGGTCATTTATTTCGAATCTTAAAATTGGACACATTGCACTTTAATGACAAACACTCTTAAAACTTGGTACTGCTCTGAGCTTGTCATGTGCACTGTGCCTTCTATTGATTTGATCTGTTTGTGCGTAGGGCGTGACGGAAGCCGAGCGGGAGGCGTTCGAGCTGCTGCCGGACGACGAGCGCATCTGCCACGAGTGCAAGACCACGTGCTTCCTGTCGTGCGTGACGTGCGCGTGCACGCCGCACGTCGTGTGCCTGCCGCACCACCACCGCCTCTGCGCCTGCCCGCCGCAGGCGCACAAGCTGAGGTACGTATGTGTAAAGACACTCCGTTACTCATTAAGACACTTCGATTGTGAGTTCGTTCACAACCGTCTCGTTTATACGATATTTAGTACCATAGTTACACACTTGTTCCCATGCCCTACTATGGTCTCTAATAATATTTATGATATAGAAAATGACTTCATTTAAGTACTCAATTTTTATTTTTACTTGCTTACACACTCGGAACTAAAAATACACACAATTTATATGTGTAGACTTGAGTGTGTTAACCATAGATAAATATTTGATCTTTATCATTACTTACCAATTCTTTATATCTATCAACGTTATCTTTATAAAAATTGTCAATATAACATAGTTTTTTTTTATAAACAGATATCGTTACACGCTAGACGAATTACCCGCCATGTTAGAAAAACTAAAACGCAAATCAGAACAGTTCCGCGAATGGGCGGAAGCAGTACAGAATGCTTTGGATCCTGACACGCCTAAAACATGCGACTTAGACGGACTTAGGGCTCATTTGAAGAGAGCTCATGATTTAAAGGTTAATATTTTAAGAAATTTTAATACTATTTTTTTATTATATTTATTAAATTACATGTCATACATATATATATGTAGATAGCTATATAGATAGATATATGTAGTATTTTTTTATCTATTAATAATAATAATAAAAAGATAAAACAATCTCAATTGAATTACAGATGCACAAAACAGAATTGGTACGAGCATTAGAAACGGCAATCGAGGACGCAGAGAAATGTGCCTCAGTAATACAACAGTTAGACCTGAACAAAATGCGTACGAGGACGCGCCATCATGATCCTAAATATAGACTTTCAATACACGAACTTACATTGTTCGCCGCTGAGATTGATGGGTTGGCTTGTGTGCTGCCTGAAGGTGAGTGGATCGAATTGACATCATTGACAGTACTTACGATCCTGACAGTATTTACGTCATTCACATTACTCATGTCACTGACAGTACTTACTTTACTGACAGTACTTGCATTACTGACGTTATTCATAATACGAAGGTTAATTGGTCATTAATTCTAAATGCAACGAATAATGCATATCATACTACAATATTTAGTAACATTACTAATTTAAAAAAAATGTGTTGTATATGACCTGAGTAATTTATGACTCCTTTTTTTTTTCAAGATATAATTTATTGTAAACTATTAAAAATAAAAAATATATATATTTGGTAAGAGGTAAAAAAATATTATAGATAGATATTTCTTTTTACAAATAATCTTACAAACGTTAATAATATTTTATATATCCATACAGGTTCAGCAGTTAAAGAAGTGTTGCGGCAAACGGCGGAGTTTGAAGACCTCGCTACGGAAATACTGAGCAAAGAACTTGATGAATGTGACGCGACCTCTGTTAGGGAGTTAGAAGAGGTAGGCATGGTTTATGTAACAAATATCATAAATCGTTCGGACAAATAATATTGTTTTATAAATTGAACCTGTTACTATTATGTGGCCATAGCCCACTGTGGTTGGCTTTAATTAATTGATAACAGTATTGTAATTTTTAATTTGTGAGTAATGGAAATTACAAAAAAAAATTCGTTACAAATTTTGTGAAAACAAATTATACAATTTCCATTCTGAGGAAGGATTTGTTTTCATTTCCTCGCTCTCGTAACAGGACAAAGCGCAATGTTTAGTTCTACTACTCACCACGTAATAGAAAGGGATGTCTTAACAAAGTTTTCTCTTCCTTCCTACCCGGCTATATATTCGGTATACACCGTGGAGCTAAAATAAAAATATATAATATAAAATTTTTCGCAGGTGGTAGACCTAGGTTCTCGCCTCTGCATAGTACTTCCACATTTATCTGCGCTCCAAGCACGACTACAACAGGAAAAGTTTATTTTATCAGTCCATATGCATAAGGAAGACTGTTCCACATTAACTCCAGAACTTGTGGACAAATTGTTAGCTGAAGCTGAAACTGTGGTGCCTCACAGACGGGTCGAGACCGAACGGGCTACCTTATATAAACTTAAATGTGAGTAAAATAATTTCTTTTTTAATCAAATGTAGAGGGATTTAAACCGGCGACTTTTTGACAATTTTTTCTAAGTATTGTTATTTGTACAATTTATATATAATCACTGCTGTTTTATTAAAGATACTTTTAGCATTAAGCATTAAATAAAATTAATACATTTTAACAGTACAAGTGGAAGATTGGGAGAAACGTGCCAAAGCAGTCCTCCAGGATTCGAATACCAACCCTGCTACAACAAAACCTCATGAATCTGAAACCACTGAGTCAGAGGAACATACGACATTGGCGGAATTAGATGCTTTATTAGCGGAAGGTGAAGAAATTGAAGCCGCACTCCCTTCGCACCACGCATTGCACGCAGCCGCTGCTCATGCAAGGGATTGGTTGGCTAAGGTCAGTTTTTTTAATGGTATCTCGAATGTAGCAGGGTAGGCAGGCGGAACCACAGCCTCTATTTTCATATTATAATTTAAGTTATAAAACTACTGTGACTACTTGTGGGTTTGATGGACTCGAAGGGAATTAATTATTTAATAGTTTTATTTTCTTCCCTATGAAAGATAAAGCTCGTCGTTGAGTTCTCCCACTCACAACACGTAATGTCTTGTAAATTCGGTGATGTGTTGTGAACGGAGAGTTTTAACACTAGGCTCCTTTTGCCTACTCTGCTACATGCGTGATAAAAAAACAAATATTTATAACTAAATATTTTTTATTTTCGTAAATTTGGAAAATTTTATTATAAACACACAATTTCTCAACAGGTAGAAGAAATGCAATCAAAGGAACTCTACCCCTACATGCATAGCGTAGAAGCATTATCTAAAAAAGGTGCACAAATACCCATAGCGTTGTTAGAGAAGAAACATCTAGCGTCCGCCCTGCAGTCCGCCAAGGACTGGCAGAGGGGTGCGGCTGATATGTTTTTGAAAAAGGTTAGTTTTTAGCCTTGCATTATACAGTTTTAATGGTAAAGTTATTTATAGTAGAACATATAATATTTATCTTTTATTTATTTTCAGAACTGGCCGTACTCCCTGCTGGAGGCGCTGTCCCCGCGCACAGAGGGCGCGGGGCGGGGGCGCGGCGCGCGGGCTCGGGGCGAGCCCGCCTTGCTTCAGCACTTCAGCGAGGACGCCACGCCCACCGAGATAGTGGCCGCGTTCAAGCACGCCGAGCAGAGGGAGCTGGCCGCTGTTAAGGAGCTGCGGTATGTACAATAGGCCCGTAAAGTTAGCTGTACATAGCTCCGCAGATTTGGTTTTACGTTTTTTTCTTATCTTCGATATTTGGATATATATACATGTTTTCAGCAATTTTTGATTATGTAAGGTAAACTATTTTATACCTGTGAGGTATAGCGCGCATTAGTGATTTTTGTCACCGTGACTGTTGCGTCACTGTCACCGTGTACATCACTCTAAATGAAGATGCGCGCATTTGGATACGTGACAAGTGGGTGACTTTTTGTCCGCGGAGGATGGCGACACGCCTGTGACGTAACTGTCACCGTGTCCATAGGTTTGTATGCCCGTGCACGCATTAGAAACTAAATGTCACTTCGTGCCCCCTCCACCTTGCACTTTCCATACTAGTCGTCTTCCGCATAAACAAGAAACAGCAGCGTGTAGCTCCGAATTTTAATTTTAAGAATGGCGTCAATTTCATCTCCAAGGCTAAATGTGTGTTTTCATGAAGATGAAATAGACAACGACATACTGATTGACTAAATTGAGTTGAGGCCGTAGCTCTATGACAAATCCCTAAACGATTATTTTTTCTACGTTTGCTTTTTTTTTCTATTTCCTAATATAAGTGCACAGACAACCATCTCTTTCATTTTATCACATGTAAAAAATTTCGTCACTGTCACCGCAAGTGCGCGCAGTAGCGAAAAGCATGGTGACATGACAGTGACAAAGAATTTATTGTCACCCTGACAAAAGTCACCAATGCGCGCTATCCCTAATATTTACAAAAAGAACAATGTTACAGCAACAAAGGTAAACTATACCATTTTGATCTTCCAATTCTTAGTATTTCTTCCAGAAATCAACGCCGCCCTTTGTCTAGGTGCCAGAACGAAGTTATGAAAATAATTCACTTTGTTGATTACACAAACATAACTTTTTAAATCATATAATTGGATAAACATTTTTTACATATATATTTTTAATTAACAGGGCAAAGAACATGCGTAAAGAAGTCCGAGCGCCGCCTACAGCTGGGGTCACCTTCTGTCTCTGCCAGAAGCGACAATATGGAGTTATGACGCAGTGTGAACTATGCAAGGATTGGTTCCACGGTAAGTCATTTGTATTATTGTATTAGTCACGTAGTTTGTATAGTCTGCGAGGCTTAAGCTAATCTGTGCATATGTGCGAATGACCACCAAATGTGCAGCCAAAAACAGTGTTTTATAAAGAAAATTTATTATTCATTCAATAAAAAAATATGTATCATTTCTTCTATTATTCTTCTACTCATAATTTTCACTCCTGTCTGTTGCGTTAGTTGTGTTAATAATGAATTGTTCCGTTGTATTATCTATGACAGCGTTTTGACTACGACTTTTTTCTTTTCTGCTGGGTCACATACACTTTATATTTTTGGAGAGATAGTGCCAACTTTTTCTTTCACTTTTAATAAATCTAACAAAATATTAAGATTAAGCGTCAAATAAGGAATGCGTCGAGCTTCAAGGCGTCATCACACCTATAATATCTATGAACACTCTCATAAATGCAAAGCTCGGCTTACGCCTCGTATTTGTTTACATTACCTAAAACTAGACTTATATAAACATAGCTTCTACGAGTTCCAAAGTTGTTCATCCAAATTATAAATTAATAATTAATATATCTAAAATTACATTATTAATTAAAATTATTTGTGCAAGTTTGGTTAGGGCTATCCTTTATCCGCTCCATAATATATATGACTAAGAAAGCAATAGTAAAAAAGCAAATGTATATGAATAATAACG
The DNA here is from genome assembly GCA_013421005.1 of Heliconius erato x Heliconius himera. Taxonomy (NCBI): domain Eukaryota; kingdom Metazoa; phylum Arthropoda; class Insecta; order Lepidoptera; family Nymphalidae; genus Heliconius; species Heliconius erato x Heliconius himera. The sequence continues at coordinate 18,642 of JAATLQ010035594.1, forward strand.
TATATGAGGCCTATATATGAGGCCAGTCATAGCACAGGGGGACAAGTGTGACTGTAAACGTGACTGGTTGTGAGTTCGATCCTCACTTGAGGAAATTAAATATTTATATAAATGTATGTTTCCATTTCTTCGCTATGGTGTCGAGACAAAGCGCAGCATTGAGTTCCGCTACTCAAAAAGTCAATGCCTCCAGAATTCGACGAAATATGAGGAACGGAGTGTCTTAGCATTAGGTTCACTCTGCCTATTCTGTGTGCGAGATACAGCGTGAAATTGATTTAATTTTTATATGAATAATAACATAATAGTGACAGAATTCTATAATTTTATTTGAGTCAACTTTGTATATTAAAAAAGTGAACAATAATAGTAGTAAATAAATGAAACCATTTATTTTCTTTCTCATCCAGCATCATGCGTCGCCTCGGGCCGTGAGGACACAGAGGAGAGAGATGAGTCACCGGAAAGAGTGGAGCTGCCATTCCCTTGCACCGAGACCAAGTTCTTGTGCCCAGACTGTACGAGAACCAAACGACCGCGTTTGCACAGGATATTAGCTTTATTGGTACTTGTGTTTTATATTTTCACGATGTATCCCGCCATAGGAAGAGATCCCTCAGCCTACACTGCTACATGCGGGAGCCTAGTGTTATAATTCTCCATTCCTCCTCACACATCACTGAATTTTCGACACATTACGTGCTGAGTGGCGGAGGTCAACGCCGGGCTTAGTCTTGTTACGAGGGCAAGGAAATGAAATTATTAAGTAATTTATTCCCCCGTATGGGGAATGTAACACACAATCGTCTCATTTACAGTCACGCTGTACCATTGCACCACCACGGACGTGTTATAAATAATATAACTTATTATTAACCAATATAATAAGGTATAGTCGTGGCGCAGCGGCACGAGGTGTGACTGTGAAACCGACTGGTTGTGGGTTCGATCCCCACTCGAGGAGACGAAATATTTACTTAAATTTATATTTCCATTTCTTCGCTCCGGTGTCGAGGTTAAGCGCGGCGTTGAGCTCTGCCACTCAACACGCAATGCCTCCAGAATTCGGCAGAAAGTGAAGAACGGGAGTATCTTAACACTAGGTTCCCTCTGCCTACCCTGCTGTGTGCGGGATACAGCGTGAAGCTGATAAAAATTAACCAATATGGCGCAATTGCGCAGCGTCTCTATGTACATGTCTATAATGGTTTGGATGAAACTTTTCTAACACATTGCTCTGTATACAACAGGTGTGGCTACAAAAACTTCCAGTACGCCTAGCAGAAGGCGAAGCTTTACAATGTGTGACAGAACGGGCAATGGCGTGGCAGGATTCTGCCCGAGCCCTCCTCGCCTCCCCACTTTTGGCCTCTCTGCCTCAACGCGCATTGCCTCGTGAGAGAGATAGAGAGCGAGAGAGGGATAGGGAGAGACGAGAGCGGGATGTACATGCGCCTAGGTGAGTGTTAATAAAATAGTCATTGGTAATAAAGTAAACTATGAATAAAATACATACATAAAATAGCTAGAACCATTTAAGCAATACATTCAGATACGTAATATACATGTCAGTCTATTTAAACTTTTCCGCATTGTACACATCTAATCTAAAATCTAATCACCGCAGACATCTACAGTTAATTTTTGGGCGGCCACGACTCGTCGACCGTACTGTACTTACCAGACGTGAGTGAGTTGGTAAATCAACAAAGTTAGCATTATAATTTCTGTGACCAGTTCGAAATCTTTATTGTTAGGTATAAATCATAATACATCAATATTATAATTACTACAATTGTATATTTTTAAAGTGTTCCACGCAAGCATATAAAAACTTTCATGTAGCTTGATAAGAATGTATGGCTAAACATTCAGTATATGGACGTCTTTCAAGAGGCACAGGCTCAAATACAAATGTTAAAGTTTTTATACATATTCTTAAAAAAGTACTAGGATTTTATCTAAAATTTGTTCGTACACAGGTCGTCAGCGAGTGTTGAACACGCATACAGTGCAACGCCTCGCAGTGCAGCAACTGCGCGTGTGGCACCCGCACTGTTACAGAAGTTGGAGGATCTTATGTTGGAGGGAGATCTTTTAGAGGTAATTATATATGTGTGTCATTGATATTAGCTTCACGCTGTATTTTACACATGGCAGGGTAGGTTGAGGGAACCTAATGTTAAGACACTTCATTTCCATTAAGACATTTTTGTTCCCTACTTTCCGCCGGATTCTGGAGGCATTCCGCGTTGCAGGGCAAAGAGCGAAGAAATGAAAATATAAATTTAAATACATATTCAATTCTCCAGGTCCGCTTAGAAGAGCAAGCGGCGGTGTGGAGTGCGGTGTCGGCGGCGCGCGCGGCGGACGGGCGGCGCTCGGCGCGCGTGCTGGACGCCGGGCGGCGGAAGCGCGCGCCCTCTGCGCCCGCGCACAGGAAACATCCCTTAAAACGGACTAGGCCCTTGCATGGTATGGATTGGACTTATTGCGGGACAGATCACACTTAGTAGAGTTGGAAGAGGGAATCTAGTGTGAAGATACTTCCTTTTCATATTTTTCGTCGAATTCTGGAGGCATTGCATGTTGAGTGGTGGAACTCAACGCCACGTTTTGCTTCATTAACAGAGCGAAGAAATGATAAATATTTCATTCTACCTAATTGAAATCGAACCCACAACCATCGCGTTTACAGTCATACGCTTGTGTCGTTGCGCCACAAAGGCCTTAGGGTGTTTGTACCACCTTAATATGTCGTATATATTGTATTCGTAATTAGACTGCATAAATAAAATTTATTGTTTTATGAAGTTATAAAAAAAGTAAAGAAAGTTATTAGCTGTTCTAATGTATAAATACTACTTAATTAAAAATTTTAAAATTCTGTAACAGATTTAGTTATACAAAAACATTTTAATTTAAATAGATATATATCTCCTTTATGATTTATTACACGATTTATACACATTTTTTAGGCACCACCACTACTAAAACTACAATGAAGAGAGGAGGATCCGCTACTACTACGAATTACTTAAATAGGAAACAGGTATACATTTTTATTTCATAACAACATTATTGTACGCGCTTTGTTTCGTTACCAAAGCGAAAAAAAAAAAAAATTATTCCCCGAGTGGAAATCTAACCCACAACGCATGGTTGTGCTACTACGCCACGACGGCGCCAGTTTAGTTTTTTTTTAATTTCTAACATATTTGTATAATTTGATCTAAATATATATTTATGTCTTAGGCCCGTATTTACAAACCGCTCTGAACCGCTGAGATTGATCTTGAGATGCGGCATCTAAAGATTTCAGAGATAGGCCTTAGTTAACTCTAACTGCAGGAACAGTGGTTTAAATAAATACGCTGTTTTTCTTGGTAACACATTATATTCAACACAAAGACAATTCGAATTCAATTCGAACCAGTAGTTGGAACTGTTCAAAGTTGAACTTTCGCTTGTAGTTCTTGAGATTAGAGCACGTTCAAACAAACAAACTGTTCAATTTTATAATATATAAATAAACATTTATACCATTGATATATAAATAAACAATTTTCACAGGGAATGTCGTCAGGCTCAGGTCTGATGATGCGTAAACACTACATGGCGCGACAGGAGCGCCGTAAACGGGGCTTACCCGCGCACGGTGCGCACGGTGGCCATACTGCGAGACACCATGGGAGGCAGCCTAGACTTGGTATATGTGGGTTATTTTATATATTGTTATTTAATAGATTAAGGTAGCTATAGATAAAGTAATTTGTTATGTACACACATTATGACAGCCTCCAATAAATTGAATAAAAATAATAAGAAATATGTACTTTTCCTTAACCAAGTGCTAAATTTAATTAATTTAATACCAAGACTCATTAATGGCGAACTAATTAGAACCGACTAACAGAAAAGTACCAAAAATTATATCTATACCATAATATTAATATAATAAATAATGCTTGTAATCTTTTCATTTTAGCACAAACACGTGCGACGATATCGAGTTCACGTGTTCGAGAGCGAAGGAGTTCCTCATCCTCTTCTTCGGCTGATGATGATGAGGACTGTGCGGCTGCATCGTGTCTCAGGCCCACGGGTAAGTAACGTTTTTGCGGCCGCCATGGTCAGAGTGCCCAACCAGCACTGTCAGGATCACAGTTCCAAGTGAGACCCTGATTGTGTGGCTACAGCCACAAACAAGACACCTACTACACATGTTATTTAAACTATCTCTCATTAATGTATTGTTAAGAACCACTAGTGAACTCCCACTAAATCATATAAGAAACGTCATACCAATCAATACAAGTACTTTTAGCCATTATTCTCTAACACATATCAACCAACGATACCGTTTCAAAAAATATTATATCAATAATGTCCTTAATTAAACAGGCAAAGAAGTAGACTGGGTGCAATGCGACGGTGGCTGCGACCAGTGGTTCCACATGCACTGTGTAGGACTCAGTCGTGGCGCCCTGCGAGAGGACGACGACTACGTGTGCGGCTCATGTGCTCATACGCGCTGAAAATACCAACAATGACAACTCTACCAAAACTACCGACCCGGCTGTCAACGTTACTACCAACACTTTTAGTACTACCAACATTAGTAACATTAAAAGATTATTATCAATGAAATTCCCAATCATAAGGAAGTTAGGTGTTTTGTATTAAATCTATTTTGTTACCAACTCTTCCTATACTACCAACCAGACTCAACATTATTACACTTTTAATACTAACCAACCTAAAAGTTATTAACGGTGTTTCCCACTCTTCCAAAAGTACTAATCAAAAATATGTTGAACGTTTAATGTAATATCAATAGATTATTTTTTATATTATGTTGGTTTTTTATTGGTTTTATTCAATACTTTGAATTTAAATTAGAGTTTAGCCACAATTGGATATTTTGTTATGGAAAATTAATATGAAGTTCTTTTTTACTGTATTATGAAGTCCACATTCATATATCATTTGAGTATTTTAACCAAAACATGTATATAAATTGAAGAACGCAACTGTACTTTGTACTTTACATTTAAGTTATTATATTTTTTCTCCTCCTATAAACTAAGTAACAAAATACTTAACGAACTTCTTAAATAATTATTAATACTGATGTTTTTTACTATCGCGACGGTTGTGAGTTCGATTACCACTGGGGGGAATGAAACATTTAATATTTTCATTTCCTTACTCTGGCAACGAAGCATCGCGCAGCGTTGAGTACCGCCTCTCAACACGCAACTCAAAAATTCTGCGGAAACGGAAATGTCTTAATGGAAACTGAGTGTCTTAACACTAGGTTCCCATTACCATAATTCCTCATTTCACCGTCCCCCTTTTTCCGCTGAATTCTGGAGACGTTCCGTGTTTAGTGGCGGTACTCGACGCCGCACTTTGCTTTGTTACCAGAAATGAAAATATTTAATGTTTCATTTCTTCGAGTAGGAATTGAACTGACAACCGGTCCCGCTTACAGTCACACATTTCATAATTATTTGGTTTTTTTACATAACTATGAAACATAACGTAGTGATTTAGTGCTGCGATTTTATATTTATTAATGTCTAAGCTTGATATTGTTTTGCATAGAATTATCAATTAGTGTTTAAAAAGGTCAATTAGTTTTTAATTGACATTATTCATTTGATATCACCTAAATATTAATGTAAAATTCTAAACATGAAAAAAATGTACAGATGATCTAGAATACCGAATTATTCTTTAGGTTGAACGAAAACAGCACAAGATCACTTATAGTGAAAATACAGAAAAATATAGATAATATATATATATTTAAAAGAGAGAAAAGTTATTCCTAAAGAGAGTATTATTTTACGCTAATAACAAAATAGCTGTGAATGGAATTCAGTCAGTCAATTAAGAAAACTTTATATAATAATGTAATATGATACTGACATGCATCTTAAATTACATAACAAAAAATAACTGGAATGTTACAACATAACTCAATATAAATACTGATATTGATAAATTCATTATAATTAATAACTAATTTATAATCTCTCAATGTGTAGAAAGTTTTAAAAATATCTGAGTGTTGTATCAATTAATAGGCGATTTGTCTTTCTGCTATAAATTGTTATATTTGTTTCTACTCTGTGACAAAAACAATGTGATTTTTTATCTGTTCACGTTACTGAAACTGCCTCTCTTTCTTCAAAATTCTAAAATGTGAGAAATTTTGGAAATTATATAGAAAATTATGTTTCTTCATTAACACATAAAACATGGCCAAAGGAGCTTATAGAAATACATTCTAGCAAATTTATGAAATATATGAAAATTCTTATAAACTTTTTCTCTAGAATTTAAACATGGATGGTGTGAATATGCCTTAATGTAAGTGCCAAGGTAGGTACAATACATACAATGTATTTCTAGCCATTTTAAATGTTTGTTAATGAAATTTACAAAACGTGTTGTTTCTATTTAAATATTATCTATTGTTTGATTGATTGGATTGATCGCAATTGGAACTTTAGATTAAAATTTGAGCTGTCCATAAAAATTGATACTGTTTAGTAGTTTGTAAAGCATATGTAAACAAAAAATGGTTGAATGCAAAACTAGCGTTGTTTTGTGTTAAATTATTGCTTTTTAGAAAAAAATATATAGGATGTGCACTTGTCATTGACATCTCATATTAATTTAAACAGGACTTATTGATATTAAATATCTATTTATTTATATAAAGTGCCTCGAACAATGTTTAAATGGAAATGTGTAGTGTAGTGTTGTGTTTCAGTGTAAGTGACAATAAAATACGGAGGAAAGAGAGTCGAGAAGTGATAAAAAGTTCCGTCAAACGTCGAGCGATTCGCGATAAGTCCAGCTTAAATTAATATGTAAAGAGTAATGTCTGTCTGTCAAATATCTATGTCAGTCAAACGTCATGCTGACGTACCATAGATTAAATAAAGTGTATATGTTGTCTGTTTGGTGTCTAGTCCATTTTAAAAGTTTCGAGTTGATTCAGTGTTGTGAGTAGTACTTCCTTCTTCCAGGCCGAATAGGAAATGGGTAAATGTGTTAATGGAAATGACTTTTTTTTATCTATATGTTCTAGAAATATATAGATAAACGTTGCGAATACTATAAGTTGCCTAACAAAGGTTGTCGTATGGTCATTTATACAGTACCAACGTTACTTATTTTTTAATTACTAATGTACTTCTTATGACGAGACTATAAATGTTTATGTTAATGAACCTTTTATAGGTTTTAGAGTTATGTATTGTAAGTATAATATGAGAGTGATGACGAAAATATGTCGCAAAGTTTCTTAATAATATAGAAAAACATGTAAAGAACTGTAAATATATTAAATACTATTTGGTTTTTAAAGTATTATACAGTTCATATTTGATAATTGTATGGACGAAACACCAAAATGTACTAACTGACAAAATTAATTATATCTAAAATTATAAACAATTTATATAAAATATTTCTATAGATTTTACAAAAAAAAAAAGGAATAATTAAGACCATTTTTATCAAAATTGTTATCCATATATGTTTAGAAAATGTGAGTTAGTACAGTTTGGTCAAATTCTCTATATCAAATTATATTATATATACATATATATAAAAAAATGAGAAATCGTTAACTGACAGATATCGGAGTTTTGTGTAAAGAGGTGCGTATATAAAATGGATGTAAGTGAACGCGGTCTTCTAAATTTTGTAAATATTTTTTTAAAACGGAATCTTATATCTGTAGAGTTTTCTAATCTATGTGTAAGTAGCGTGCGAGTTCTTTTGTATGGCTTCATACATCGCGCACTTATAATGACAGTGGCCTGACTTAAAATTTTGTGCAATTACTAAAAAGAAGTTTAAATCATCTTTTTATTTTTTTTGGTGATTTCACTAAAATATTTAATAAAAAAAAATTGCAATTTTGTAACAATTTTGTTAATAATTTTGTATAAATTCAAAATTTTCAGAAATTATAAGTTAGGCTACTTTTATTCTAAGAGTGAGATATATAAATTGGTCTGAGTTAGGATTTTAGCGTTTTTAGCGCTGCCAGGTTGCAATGTACACTTTTGTTATGATTATTTTCGGTATATTTAATAAATCAATGCTATTATTTGTTTTTCTTTTAAATGGTCAAATCTCAAGCTTTGTTATTGTAGTTTTGTTTACTTAAGTGTATCGTAAGTTTTTTATAATGTACATACATACAATTTTAAAAGCAGCTGCAGTTTAAATAGTTCATTTTTAACTAAATTAAGAAATTTCAATTTAATCGCCCCCAAAATGAGGTATTTTTTAAATTATTTCTTAAGGTCTTTTTATAATCATTTATGTTATTTATTAACAATGGCTGTAATGATAGTTAAGTCGGGCTTGATCTCTGCTTGTGCCTAGCGTGAAATGAATTATTTGTGTCTTTTTTATTGAACGCTACGTTACTGTTTTCCTTTGCTTATCTGTGGATAGATTTGGTTTGAAAAAAAAAAGATTATAACCTTGAATATAGTCTTTTTATTTGCTTTTTTTACTTGAAATAATTATATGATTATTATTATTAATATATAATGGTAGATTTTTTATTTGAGCTAGACTTTAAATTTATCTATAGCTCGACAAATATTTTTGATACTTAATTCTCGTTCGTTCTCGGTATTTTCAAACGAAATCAATACACAGATTAAATATCAAGATTGTTCATGTACAATATAATTTGTAAGGCATTGTAACGCACTTTAGTTAAGTGGATCTGATATTTCAGGATGAATGTATACATGTACAGTTAGTTTTGTTATCTGTGCAAGCGTACCGGAAAACGAGCGTTGTATAGATGTGCATATTATATTAGAGAAATATGCAAAAGTTCATATTATAACTTGGTGCATCGGGAATCGAATCTGCTACCTCTGGTTCTGCATTTTGCTTAAAATATGTACTATATGAATTTTTGTACGTTTCCTTAATATAAGTGAGTTTGATAGAAAAATTTGTTTAATTAGTACCACTATAAAGCTCATCGCCAGTACGGTTGAACAGTAACGGTTATTGTGTACCAAATAATATAGAGAATTATTTGAAAAATATTTGCGGTTTTTTTTTTATTTTACCTTTTATTTATTTTTTATTAAACATTAAGAAATATGTAATGAAGCAACATAACAAAACAGTATATCTTTTTGGCTAAACATATAGAATAATACTTTTTTTAAAGAACGAAGTATATTTTTTTTTAGCCAGAGCTAGTCACAATTGCTACAACGATGAACAACACCAAAAACCGTAAAAAAACCGTATTAAAATTCGATGGATGGATGGAATATATTGGTAGATAATCTAGATTTAACCGATTCGAATGCATCTTTCACTATTGGATTCTGGCAATTCTCTTAACATTTAGTGTTCGTTTGATTACAATTGGTTCAGAAATAAAAAAAAAATATTTTGTTTGTTGAAAAGGGAAACTTATATTCTTATTTGAAATAGTATTGTTGTGACAATGAAACGTTTGTATATGTTGTTATGCGGTTGATAAAATGTAATAAATATAATTCCGCCACTCAATGTGCAATGCCTCGAAAATTGCGCGGAAAGTGTGTCTTCACACTAGGTTCCCTCTACAACCTCTGCTGTAAGCGGGATATTAGATATAGCGTGAAGCTGAAAAAAAAACTCTAATTGCTTTTTATCTATATCTATATCATATAGAACTGCCATATAGACTATATGTCAGTTCTTCGAAACGTACAAATTTAAATTTTCTTGTGTTTACTCTTTAATAGTAAATTATTTTAAGAAGATGATATTATTTTAAAAAGATGAAGATATTAAATACTTAACTAAATAATAAACAAGTAGTCTAGACAAGTTTAAAACTGTTTAAGAGTTTATTTATGAAGATTTCTTCTTAAGAAGTTTTTTATATAATTTCGTAAGGAAAATAAAATCTTTAGGATTTGGAAGCTGAATGGGTTGTCTCAACAATTTTTGGGGTAAATAGTTCTGAAAATTATACATTTCGTTTTGTTTATTATTCATTAGTATTTTTTTAACATTAAACCTATGTACTATTTCGAAAGAGCATTGCTTACATCGTCATGTACGTTTTACGTCTATTCATTTGTAAAATCAATGGGATATCATCAGCAAGCAAGTTTTTTCCAACTAAATGTGGTAAATCATTCATATATATTGAAAAGAGAAAAGGACCATGAACCCCTGTGGGACTCAAGCGCTGAATAATGAAGCAGAAGATTTCTTGCCATTCTTATCAACCTTCTGAACTCTGTTAGATAAATAAGAGTTATGGTGTAGATTCATGACCAATGTCGAGTGCTGAACGCAATCAAATGTCTTGGACAAATCACAGAGTATGCCAAGAGCATCCTGTGATCTCTCTCAAGCTTCATATAAACTCATTATAAGATTTATACCAGTACGTATAGTCGAGCGACCTTGAGTCCCTTTACAAGAAATTATATTGTCGTGCAAAGATTATGTGAATTAAAGTGCAGTGATGTTTAATTTAGAATATTTAATATAAACCCTAAATGAGCATAGTATAGGTAGATAAATACAAGTCGAAAATATACACTATATTAAAATTTTATGCCACATTGCTGTTCTAGACTGAAGAAAAAGTTGGTTTTCTGTCTCTCGAGACAGATCTGAGTCTCGTTGAGATCTTGTGTTGATCTATATTTTTTTTTTACTAGATCGCTCTTTTTATTTTGTGCGACAACAGTCTAAAGACGGAGCTATTCAGGCCGCCGTGGCCATATGTTGCATTCGCATTGTCAGACTGTAATCAGCATAGTTGTACATTCGATCCCCACTCGAGGAATGAAGTAGTAAAGTGCGGCGATGATTTCCACCACTTAACATGCAATGCCTCGAGAAATAGTCGGAAAGTGAGGAACGGAGTGTCTTAACATTACGTATCCTCTCAGCCCTGCTATGAAGAAAAAGACGTAACGGGTTCAATTTTGTTAAAACTCTCTCTTGGCTAGGATTAACGGCATACCACTCAGTAGGATCATAAAAAAAAGAAATGAGGAAAAATTTGTGAAATTAATTCTATTTGAAAGCATAAGCATACCTAACAATTACAGTTATATAAAGTTGAAAATAGTGTTGTTAGAAGTTTTTCAAGAATATAATCTTCATATATTCCGATGTACTTCCGATATTATAAGGCAAAAGAGTTTGTTTGGCTGAACGCTAATAATCACAGGAACCATTAGTTAAATTGATTTTGTTATATTGTTGGATATCCCATATATAACGGAAGGATCTACGACTATGACTATTCACGTCACGGAATTGTTTGTGTGAGTCTCGTTCACTGTAGTCATATCTGCGATTAGGGCTACCCACACTAAGAATGGGTTATGTGCCGTCCACAAGTCTTAGTTATTTCCATTTAGCTTCGCGAGCGTCAATATTTATTATCTATATAAAATATCACAGTGCTATCGAACTACCAAAGCTCATCTGAGATACATTCCGTTTATATTTCGCTACAGGATTAAATTGTAACGATTGTTTCTCTTCCAATTCTTCTAACTTCAAAGGTCTTCCTCTGAACTCATCCTCTATTTGCTGAAGAGTCTTGTCTTTCGTTTCCGGTAACATTGTCATTACTAAGATTAAGTTAATTAATATTATCGATCCGTAAACTACGTATGT
>JAATLQ010035595.1:0-30353 GCA_013421005.1 Heliconius erato x Heliconius himera
GACTCTTTTACGTTTTGGCTTAATTGAAATATTACTTAAGATTTGAATAGTCCTGTTAGTCGGCTTAGATTGATGTATTACAGCTGTGGTCGCATCTAGCGAATTATTATTTCGATTCTCTTTCTTTGTAATAAATTCTTTTTTGCCTGATGTCGCTCTAGAAATGGTATCATGTTCAAAAAAGAATTTAATATCTTGTTTTAGTTTCTCATATTCGATATTTCTTTTGTTATTTTTTTTTAATGAAAATTATTACTTTCAGACAAAACCTTGAGATCTTTAAAAAATTGATAATAGTAATAATTCAACTTTTAGCTGGCCTAGAGGAGTAAAGCCTTACAATATAACAAGAGATCAGTTTATACTGGATCTAATTACCATTTTCAACAACTCATTACCGTTTGTCCAAATACGAACGGGAAAAATGGTAATTATACAAATGGTAATTAGTTTTTGGTATACTTTTTTACATTAAACGTTCTTTATAAAAAATATTAATTTCGGAATGTCATCAATGAAAAGAGAATCCTACGACGCGTATCACATCTTATAAAAATTATTAATAAAAAAAATAGGCTTACCACGGCAATCTCAAACGGTAAGGAGATTTTTATTTGACAAACACGATTATTGGACGGTTAAGGTAGGCTAGACTTGGCACCAATACACTCTTAGATGTGTCACCTGCACGAGTAAAGACGCGCTGCTGTACACGTTCGCATAGAACTTACTCTTTCAATAGTAATACATTTCGCAGCAAAATAACCATGCGACTGTGTGAACAAATGGTAGTGAGCGGAACGCGCTGGGACAATTTTTGAAGTTAATACAAATTATCTAAAAGTGTTCTTTAATGTGTATGGTTTTGTCAATTGATAAAACATACAATGTATTACATAAATTACTGCTTTAAAATACAATCTTTAAAGTATATTTATAACTTTTCGAACATAAACCGCAAAAATTTGGGAATTGGGACACGAATGGTAATGAGATTTGAGAAACGTTTACAAACATAACTTAGCTATTTTTAACAATAGGAATATATTATGTAAATTTAAAAAAACATAACATTTTATCTTACTTAGTAGTTATTTGGGGAGGGCCGCGTGATATGCACATATTCAAATAATCACCCATATATTTCATTTATTCATATTAACTTCTTCTACAAATAGCAATTTCTCATATATCTTTAAAGAGTAGCATAACGACAGTAGACGTTGCGAACGTAGATCGTGGCGCAACGGCACGGCTTCTGATTGTACGGCAGTCATAAGTTTGATTACTAATTGGAGAAATTAGATATTTCCAATTTCTCATCATCTATAAAATTTTGCGTTGCGCAGAGAATAAAGTGTCTTAATTTTTTTTTTTTTTGCCTTCTGCGCTGTAGAGTATAAGAAAATATAGTTTGGAGCGAAAAAAATATTTTAGTTCTAAGAACTTCTTCGATAAAAAAACAATATCTTTTATATCTTTTAAGGATTAATAGTATGTAGTATAATCGCTATTACATAATTATTCAAATGCATGTTTGGAATTTACATTTTTAATTTTTTTTGGATTTAAAATTTTTAAATTTTCTATAAAAAATTAAGATTTTAATTATACAGAGTGAAAGCGTCAGCGCTCCTTTTACGGGAACAGCATATAGGGTAAAACATTTTAAAGCCATATGTAAAGAAATTAATCAAGATATCTCAACAGTTTAGACGTAGGATTTTTTTTCATTTCACGATGTTTATCCATCATGTATTTCGTGTGACGCACTTACGCATAGATAACAATAAAAAAAAGGTTAAACAACTTTGCCGCCAATACCTACGACTCGATTTCGGAATGAGGTGTATGCGGCGGTTTCCCTTTGATAGGTTTTTGCCTGCGTGCGTTGTTCTTGACAAACGGCGTTTTATTTTACAACGATAATTTACATTTTTCGGGAAAAAAAATGTTTAGGCTTTTATAGAGTAGTTAAAACTGCGGTATCATTTAAAGTGATACTGACAAAAACACACTGTATTCATTACTATGATAAAATTATACGTGGTACTTTACACATTATTATTATCGCTTTAGCAAATTTTCAAATATAATAAAAATTATTAAAAATCATTTAAGATTTTAGTAGATTTTTTTTTTGGAATAAAATAAAACAATATGATTCAAACAAAAGTATAGATTTTATTTAAATATTTTAAGTAACAAATGTTATTTACTCTTATAAACAAATATATTAACAAGCAATAAAGTATATATTTTTTAAATAATGTGCACAAGATTATAATAAATGTATTATTTCGTAGAACACTATGTTTTTGTCTTCTATCGTTCATATTATTAAGCATGATTTTTTACTATATAAGCCTTTGTTTAATTATATCTAAATGTATGATAATTCATCAATCTTTACACATGTACATATATTTTTAAAACAAACTAAAAAAGAATAAAAAATCAATGGAAGCCAAGGTAATTGCTTAAAACAATTATTTTTCTATCTGTTTGTGTATTTGTACGATTGTTATACAAAATATAAACAAATTAAAAATGGTATCCTGTTTAAAGATGTGTTGCCTAATAACATTTTTGAAACAAATTTTTTGATGCACCAATTACACTTATATAAAATAAATATTTTTACATCATCATAATTTGGCTAGATAATACTTCCTACTCCTTTATGTGATATGTCATAATATTTTTAAACATTTCTTTAAAGTGTTATTCCACACTTAGGAAAGAAAAATACTTATTTAGAAAACGTATAAAACTGTCATAATAATCAATTTTTTTACAATTTTTATTAACGTGGACACATATTCATGGGATAGGAACGAAAGGGGAGGAGGAGGGGCTGGGTTAAGCTGCGCCTACCCAAAAATAGTCTAGTGCTCCTTTAATTTCTGATAATATAGATTGTGCTATCCACGAAGAAACGCCCTAAGTTTTTTTTAATCGAGAGGTTGGCGGGGTGAAGAAGATTGACACTAGCGTCGGTCCCGAGCATAATTATAGATTTATTCCCGACTGCCAAGGGAGGGTTATAGATTATAATGTTCCTTGGTCTCGAGTCATCCGCGATCTTCTCTACATACGTAAGTTTTAATTTTTTTTTCTTTTTAATATACAGGGTGGAAGTGTCAGCGCTCCTTTTACACGAACAGCATATAGGGTAAAATATTTTAAACCCATACCTAAAGAAATTACGTAGGATTTTATTTCATTTCATGATGTTTATTCATACCTTGACGCAGTTACGCATAATTTTATTATTTATTTTGTTTGAAAAACGCACTTTTCATTTTTGGAATTTTTTTTATTGTATTAGGCTTTTATAGAGTAGTTAAAACTGTGGTTTCATTTAAAATGGTGACACTTCTACCCTGTATTTACAATAGCGTGTCGTACTTAAAAGCCATGTATGTACCTATTATTATAATTTTATAATAATATCTGAAATTGATGATTGGAATTACAATTAATTTTAATAGTTTTTAAGGTCAGTCGTGGCGCAGGGGCACAAATTGTGACTGTAAAATTAATTGGTTGTGGATTCGATCCGCACTCGAGAACATGAAATATTAACTCAATTTATACCATTTCTTCGCTATGGTGTTGAGGCAAAGCGCGGCGTTGAGTTCTGCCTCTCAACACGCCTCCAGGCAGAAAGTGGGGAATGGAGTGTATTAACACTAGGTTCCCACTGCGTACCCTGCTCATTTTAAGTTCTTTGAGTTTTGAGTGCATATCGTTTAGCTAAGCACAGGTAACGCACCATTAATCCTGTCACCCGGAACAATACGTCTTTTCGCATCCAACTCGTATCTTCCATCTTTTCGAAATTCATCTTTACGAAATAACTTCCCAAATATACAACTTCATTCAATTCCTCTAATATCTTACCATTTACACTGATCTTGCATTCCGTCATTTCTTTCAAATACTGCATTCAGGCTTATACCATTATTTACACACCCTTCTTTCAGAGTGTTAACTAATGCCTACATCTCACACTGCATAATCTGCGTACAGTAAGTAAACAATTTACTTACTTTCACTCTCATATCACTTTGTTTACTATTATATAGTTCACAATTATATTCACATTTTTTATTTAAATAAATTAACTATTTGTAGTGTAAGCGATTGGTAGAAAGAGTGAGAGCGTTTCATTGTGAATGGCATGAATATATTATGCTTTAACAAAGACAAGATAATAAAAAATAATAGATTTCAAAACCAACGTTACACATTAATCATATTAATCGCAGGATAAACATCTGAATATAACAAATACTTTACTTGAATATCGTTCGATTCTTCTAAAATCTTCAATATTTCTTCAGAAAATTCTTTTTCAATTGAATAATGATAATTTACAAATATATACTCTGCTAAAACTGTAGCTTCAGTATTTTTTGCTTCTAACATACCTTTAATAACAAACGTTATGAACAAACCTCTGTTATTATACTGATGATGAAATACGAAATAATCGTCTAAATAAAATTTCAAAACTATCTTGTACAGATCTGTGATAGATTCAAAATATGTAGATACTAGTTCTTTAATTTCAAATCCAATATATTTTCCAAATAGCGCCCCCACGATTTTTATACATTCTTTCGTCTTTTTAGTATCATTGAATATATCTGGGTCTATCTTCAAAGTTTGTTTCAAAGTCTTGTAATAGAGCATAGTTAAATGAATTTCAGCATATTTGCTGAAGTATTCCTGAGTTGGCCAAATTTGGCGTAACTTTTTGAGAATCGACTCGAACACTGGGAATGGATTCATATAATCCTCACTCAAAAATGCTTTTGTAAATTTTAAAGCAAATATAAATCCTTTTAAATACATTCGTATTGTGTTATTTTCACCATTAGTTTTCACAAATAAATGTAGAGCATCAAAGAACGGGACGCAAACATTATCAATCGCATACTTCTGTGTTTCTTCGGATTCACTTAGAAGCAAAATTTTGCTAATAAGAAATACATACTCACATTCACAATTATCAAGTTTTTCCGTACATTTTTCTGGAGTGAGTTGGTCTTTTATAAATTCAATCACTATTTCATAAATAAAGGTTTTATCCGCTTTAGGAAGAAGTGGTTTCAATTCATTTAAATGGTGCTGAGCCAGATCTTTATCAAACTTGCAACAAATTTTGAACATTACAATTCGATAATCCGTTTCTATAGAACTAGGTATAGATGGCGGATAGTTCATTTTCTTCAATAATTTTGGTTTCTTAGATAAATCTATATTTTCAATTATAGATTTGACAGCAGTCCACACACTGGGCAAGATATCTTTATCGTTAATAAATTTCGATAGAGCTATTTTGAGAGACGCCACAGGTCTAAATGAACAAATTTTTAAAAAGGTATTTACCGCGTATTCCGTTCCGTAAGCTAGACGAAATGAAATCTTGGCAGCATGTGGCCATTTTAATAATTTTGTCAAATATATTTGACGATCTTTTTGTCTACAAATTAATATATTATTGGCAACTGCTTTAGCTCCAAGCCAGCGCCAGTCAAGCTCATCTATATTCAGAGGTGGATAAGTTTTTTGAGCATTTGCCCTGAATGCCGCTGCCATTCGTTTTTGCAATTTATCACTCGGTGCACTTATATTCTCACTTTTTAACTCTAAAATACGTGACAGTACCAATTTATCAGAAGATAGAATGCAAAGCGGTCTTACGAATATTGGCTTCATATCGCTTTTTATCTGTTCCTCTATACATAGTTTATGCATATCTGCTAGACCACCAGCCTCACCAAAATACAAGAATAAAAGGCGCAGAAATTTATCATAATATAATACTCGACCTTTTTCTTTAATTAACGAAACAAACGCTTTTCCAAGATTTAATGGCGATACATCATGTCGCAGGATATTTATGTACGCCTCTTCAGTTTGTCCAATGGCAAATGTTTCGCGGTAGAGCTCCCGGCGAAGCAGTCTATTGTTGAACAGAAGCTCAAGTGTATTTGTGTCTTTCCGAGCTAGTTTGACAAGTATATCCTTTACGTCAGGGAAATCATCAAGACACGTCTTGTATTCTGTTAGGGCTTTTATAAAAGCGTCAGGGTTGGAAGGTATGAAAAGCGGAGGTAATTTTTTTGCAATTATAACTTTTTCGGCTTTGCTTAATTTATATTCTGTAAAAAGCGACTGTTCATTTAAAAATGCTGTCAGTAAATGTTGAGAAACAGGAGTATTAGTCAATAAATGCCGTATTACAACTGCGTGAAGTCCTTCTTGACAAAGTTGTTCTGCGATCAAACCATCAAGCCCTAGGCCTCTACCAAACTGCATGAGAAGATTCCAAGCTTTTTCATGGAGGCGCCAAATACATTGCCTATTAACAAGTGATCTGATGACGGCTATTCGAAATGTTGTGGGCTCATTTATATGTTTCTTTACTAGAAAACTTAATAATTTTTCTAATTGTTCAGGAACACTTCCGCTTTTACTAACAAGTACCAGCATTATATTAAGCCTTCCTTGTATGGTACTTTCAGTTAGTAATTTTGTTTTTAATTCAACAAAGGTACGCTCGAATCCAACGAAACGGTAACGATTGAACAAAATATCTAAAGGTGATTTCCCGATCGATACTACATCACATGAATATTTCGCACATTTCTTACGAATTTTACGCTTATTAAAGTTTTTGAAAGAGATAAATGATGATTGAGGATCTGCATCTATAAGTAAATCATTTTCTTCTACAACTTCAAGTTTGAGAGGCTCTGGTATTTCGTAAGGCCATTCTTTAATTTTATTGTCTATTTTTTTATCTACAAACACTTGCTTTTTAAATTGAGCTCTTTCGTGAACATTGATGCGCTTTATAAGTGGTTCTATTGCTTTATAGGAAAACCAATATTCAAGATAGGAAGCTCTGGCCAATTGTAAAACGAGTTGCTTTGCTTCGTCACTGTTTAAAGTGTTGGCTAAAGTCTTCATATGAAGAAGACAAGATACGTAAAGTTCAATTTTACCAAATATCCTACTTTTACATTTTTTCAGTACAAATTGTGTTGTAATAGAATTTAAGGGCTTCGATATATTTTTATTAAAATATTTTTCCACTATATCCAAGTATACATTAGTATTCGATTTTAAGAGATATTTTACATTTTTAAAATAATTTTGCTCGTCGTTTATGTATCGAATGAGCGCTGCATTATTATTAGGTAACATTTCAAAATATAATTTGCACGCTTCAGGACACGCCTCAAAAATTATTTTTAATTGTCTAGACGTCAATTTGTCTATAATATTTGGGAACTCACTAAGAATAAATCCATTGGAGCAATGCCAAAAAAATTTAATGGCATAATCGAAATTAAGTTTATAATAATTATAAAACTCTTGACATGTTTGATTATCTTTTAAATTTAAGTACAGCCAGTTTTTCATTTTGTTTTTGGCTGGGAAAATCATTTCAGGATATATGGAACTTTCAAGATACGAAGGATTGATAATGTTTTTATATTCTGGATTTAAAAGCCATAAACATTTTAAACATCTGCTTACGTAAAGCATACAATCGTCTTTTAGATTCTGCAAAACAAAATCTACATGTTTATATTTAGAAGCTAGATCTATTTTAAATACTCGATCAATGGGCGAAAACTCAGGCAATTTAATAATATCTTCGATAGGAATTCCCTTTTCAAATGCATCCTGCACCATATTATTAAGATGTCGATGTCGTTCCTTCAGGTTGGATCCACACAAAACGATTGGTGTTTCCACTTCCATCTGAAATTATACTACGTTTACTTCTACTTGTTATTCTTTGGTAAATTGCTTCAATTAAAACCACGGCACATTCTAAATACGAAGATATGAAAGACCTATATATTATATTTATATTAAGCTACTTATGAACTTATATTTAAATAATTTTATATAAATATAAATAAGTATCTATAACTGGATAATATACGAAATAAATAAATAAAGTTCTAGTTCTAATTAACAAGTGTATACTTACTTTAAAACTGCGTCGTTAGAAAAAATTTAAACAAAATAAACAAAGTTTACTAATGACTAGTACCATTTAAAGGTTTTATATCGATGACTTAAATGACTTCATCAGTAAACTGGCGCGTCGAGCGAATTTGAGACTTTGAGAGAGTAAAAACCGGTTGAATATGACAAGTTTCACTTTTCATAGTTACTTCAGTCACAAGGCAAAAACATTCAGTGTAATGCTTCTATGTTTTTATTTAATTATATAGTAAAAATATGATTTTAATAGTGTTTATTAATTGCATTTTATTGTTTTTTTTTCAATGATTATTAAGTATTATATTGTCGTAAAATTTTATTTGTTGTTGTTGTTGTTATCCTTTATTTCTGGCGTTCCGAACGTGCCAGTTCTGCACTAATCACTTCGCCAATGCGCGTTGAATGGAAAAAACACAAAGGAGAATGTACAGAACTTTATTGAAGTAACAACCCTTAAAAATATCCTACAATTTTAAAAATACAAATGTCAAAGTCAAAACTAATCTGTTTCTATGTCAAATTTGCTTAACAGAATATTTATAGGTAGATTATAGATATGACATATGTATTTTATTTTATATATATGTTAGTATACAAAGCAATAATTTACAATTCAATATACAATAATGGGAAAAATTGATAGTAAAAAAGAAGATTTGGTGACTTTATCGATTTATAAATTTTTGTGTGGTCACTCGCATTGTAAACATATTTGTAGGTTATGTTTACGTTTTGCTAGTAAGAAAACTAATTTGGAAGAAAAGATCGAAATACAAGTACCCTATTACCATATTAAGTTTGTTTCATATAATTCCATGTTAGAAGATTTAAATGTGAGACTTTTTATATTATTGGTATAATTTCACTGTTCTATATTTTCGTTATTTATTTTATTATTTTGTAGGTACAAAAGGAACCGCTGTTGCCTAATATCTTATGTGAGAACTGCGAAGTCCTGACCATTAATGCTTGCTGTTGAAAAATGGAATAATTCTATTAATATTTTAACCAATTCACTGTCACATTCAGATTGTATAAAAAGTAAACATCAAACTGGATATATAATGTTCAATAAAACTGATAATATATTATTACCAAGTGGTAAAAAACTATCTGAAAAGCCGAAAAAAATTGAAGTTTTAAAAGACTTTATGAACTGTTGTCGTAAATACATTCAACAACAAAAACAAGTTAAGGATTTTCAATGCAATGAATGCAATAAGTCATTTAGCTGTTACGAATACTTGGTAAAACATGAAAAACTTCATAATAGGTCTCCCAATCCCTGTACTAAGTGTCTTAAAGTGTTTCTTACACCAACTCAACTGGAAGAACATATGGAAAGAGTGCATTATCCTAAAACAGTCCAATGTCTTAATTGTTCAAAAAAATTTGGTACTCAAAGAATAATGAAAATGCATTGGAAGATACATCATACGCCAGCCACATGCAAGTTCTGTAAAATAGATTTCCCCTCAAAACTAGAATTACGAGTCCACCTTGACAAACATGGAGCTGGCACATGTCAGAAATGCAATAAGAAATTTTCGTCTCAACACACATACAAATTACATTTGAAAAGTTGTGGCAAAAAAGATAACATTAAACAGAAATATATATGTGATATCTGCAATAAATGTTATACTAGTAAAAATGGTCTTGTCTCACATTTACGAATTGACCACGACTTTTCCAAAAAAGTGTTAACTTGCAAATGGTGTAAAAAGAAATTTGACGCAATAAGTAGACTTAAGAATCATATAGTAACTCATACTAAAGAAAAAAATTTTCATTGCGAACAATGCGGTGGACAGTTTGTAAGTCAAGCAGCACTTACATATCATATAAGATTACACACTGGCGAAAAACCATATCCTTGTGATCAATGCAATGAAAGCTTTCTTTCGTCTTCTAGAAGAATGGAACATAAACGTAGGAAACACATAGGACCAGATAAAGTATGTAGTCTTTGTGAAATGAGGTTCCTAACACAGTTCCAATTGAAAAATCACATTAAAAGACATTTTAATCCAAGTAGCAAATTATATATAACTGACACTGATCACTATTTTCCGAAACGAGTCCGACAACCGCATCTGTTTACTTAGCACTTATATTTTGCTTCACATTTTTGGTTCATATTGTATCTCACATAGAATAGTGTAGATGCGGTTCTGAACCCGGGTATTCTGACAATTCAAACCATTTTTGGGACATTGTATGTTCACTGATGGAACTCCAGCCTTAATACACAAAAATTAAGAAAATAAATAAAATCAGTTTCACACTGTATTCTGCATACAGCAGGGTAGGCAGAGGGAACCTAGTGTTAAGATACTCCTATCTCCACTTTCCGCCGAATTCTGGAGGCATTGCATGGTGAGTGACGTAACTCAACGCCGCGCTTTACCTTGACACCAGTGCGAAGAAACGAAAATATAAATTTAAATTCACAAAAAATAAAAAATTAAATTTATTTTAATAAAATCATTAAAAAATATGTATCAAATTTTGACTCCAATCATATTTCCACAGCGCTACAATGGTGCTACTGATACTTAGCAAGTATTATTATTATATAATTAAGTTAAAGTAAAATTTCAATATTGCTCTTTATACAACTTTATTTTATTTTAACAAAACAATGTATAACAATTTTTTTTTGTTTTTTTTAATACCTACTTTCATTAATAATGTAAAAAATTGATTTAATAAACTTTTTATTATCTATATAAGATATAAGGCATATAATTTCATAATTCATTTAACTTTTTTAAAATTTTATTTCATGATGTATCTGTTACACTTGCCACATAGACCAGGGTAAGCAGAGGGAACCTAGTGTTAATATATCCTTCCCACACACTGCCAGTTGAGGAGCAGAACTGAACAATGGGATTTTGCTTATTACCATAATAAAGAAATGACAAAAAAATCATTTCAGTGTTGAGTTTGAACCTACAACCTTCACACAATTAAACATCAATTTTCTGTTTGAATAATGAACCTTCTCATGTTTTGTTCTACAGGAAGGTTTGGAGGGATCATGTTCCTACCGTAATATAATTTACTGCTTGGGTCATGATGTCTACTAATATGTTGTTTTAGGAAATGAGTTGTAACAAACTTTCGAGAACAAATCTCACACATAAGAGTAGGCCCGACATGTTTAAATTTTATATGTTCAGCTCTAGCTGAAGCATTAACGAATCTTTCACTACAGATTTTGCAACTATAAGGCTTTTCCCCAGTGTGACGTCTAGTGTGATATAACAGAGCTTCTTTAGAGACAAATCTGCTGTTACATATGTGACATTTAAAGTTTTTCTCCCCAGTATGCTTTATCATGTGCACTTTAAGATAACTTGGAGCGGTAAATTTTTTACCACATTCATTACAAACATGTGGTTTAGCATTGCCATGAACAAATCTATTGTGCACTCTCAATCCACCTGGGGTGCTGTAGGCTTTCTCACACTTCTCGCAGGAATATAACTTGTCCATGGAACTTCTTATGGGATGTGGATCAATTAAGTTATTTAGACATAAATTTACATGTTTTTCATAAAATTCCTTAGTAGTGTAACGTTTACCACATTTGGGGCATTCACTCTTTGATTTGTGCTTTTCTTCATGTATTTGCAATTTATCCAACCCTTGGCAAGGCTTCCCACATTCTTTACATACATATATATTGTGTTCTCGATTATGGTGGTCTTTCAAAGCTTCCTCGGTACTTCTATATTGGGGACAATCAGAACATTTATACTTATGGGTATAACTTTCGTGAGACATCAAATCCTCTTCGTTTCTAAATGTTTCCATACATTTGTCACAAGTTAAACTCCCATGAACTCCTAAATTGTGCACCTTTAAATCAATAAAACTCTCAAAACAATCATCACAAGAGATACATTCATAGGGTTTTTTAACTATATTATGTTTGTGCCTCTTTTGTGGTTTATCAACATAAAGTATTCTCGACTGGAGGTCGTCAATCACCATGTATAATGATTTATTTTTGTCTTCAATTTCAATATCTGCATCTAAAGTACTGGATAAGTTTTCAAACACTTTATTTAAAATGTCGGTCGAGGTTTTACATTTTTCTATAAAACGAAGCGAAACAAGTGCAGTATTTGTGCATTCTGTACACACTACTTCGACGCCAGTGATATCCTCAGAGACCTGTGGAAATAAAGTTGTTATAGTACATTTAAAATGAAATAATGATTATACTTTATTACAAATACTCACATTTTCACCAAGTAATTTCTCCAAAATATCAGATAAAGGATGAAAAATACCACTAGATGGGTATAACGAGACAGGATCATCAAAACGAACATATTGTTCTTTAATGTATTTTAAACATAACCTACAATGGCTGTGGCTTTTTTCATTTAAAATATTTGCCACAATTACATTAAGATTCGTATCTTCCTGCATATTTAATTGATTATTGAAAATATTATTATATGCTTGATTCAAAAACGTTTAATCTAAAATCCGCGCGCTTTCCAAATTTTTCGTTCAAGAATTCGAAAGGAAATTAGCAATCAAGCGCCATTTTATGTCAAACAGTGAAGTCTTCATTTGAGTGCCGTTTAAGTTTTATTTTTATTCATGACATATTTTTTACTTATAAAGGGTACTTTGTATTATTTTAATACTTTAAAGGACATAACAAATCGATTAAGTAAATTTCTGGATTTATGTGAATGTAGTTAAATAAAATTAAGACTGAGCTGCCAGTGTAAAAACAAATATTTTGAATTTCTAGTATTTTTTTGTTCATATTTTTAAAGTTCTTTTAGTCTTATTCTGATAATTTAAAGCTCTGTAACAATTTATTATAGAAAAGAATTTAATGTTTTGGCTTACTATACTGAATCGGCTTGTAGAAATGTATGATATCGAGCAATTTAGATATAAAATGGGAAGATATAATTAAAATGAGATATATTCGTAAAATAATTTATTGCTATATTTTCATAGATATATATGTATTATACATATATATGTATGAAGCATAAAAAATCTAAAGATCAAAGATAACGCATAATTAATTACCAATACCATCTAGAATCAAGACCTAAGAGACGTTTTTTGGATGTAATTGTATCAATAAATTTGTAAAATATATTGCCGGCATCTGTAAGGACTTGGTCGAAGTTTAGCGGAAATTGTGGTGCCGTACCTAAAACAATATTTTTATATTATTATACAATTCAATCATAATGTGACAAAATTCTAAACTTTATACATCTTCTGTACTTTAAGAACTTACTTTCTGTGGACATTTCATGATATTCATCATCTATTACGCTATCAGTAGCATATGTTGTACTCGAAAAGACCTGAATATGTGGACAAAATTGTTAAATATAACAAGTTAATGCATTAGTAATGTCATAAAATAAATATGCTTACTACATTTATCAATAGTATGAAAACTAAATGTACCATTGTTATTAAAATACTATTTATTATATTATTATATGAAAAGTTAAATTTACTATAATTTCAAACTTGTTACTTCTGACAATTTTTAATCATTATTCTGAGTGTCAATGGCACAGATTGAAGGTTCATTTAATTGTTTTAAGCAAATAAACGTTTTAATCGTGATCATATAAAATTATAATTCATAATATATATGTATGTATAAGACAACCAAAATGTGTATTACTTACTGTACATAAAATAAATAAATCAGCTTTACGCCTTATCACGCCTACAGCAGGGTAGGCAGAGGGAACCTAGTGTTAAGACATTTCGTTCCCCATTTTCCGCTGAATTCTGGAGGCATTGAGCGTTGAGTGGCAGAACTCATTTCACGCTTTGCTTCGACACGAAGCAAACTGTGGCGGAGGGAAGAGATGAAAATATTAAATATTTCTTTCTTCAAATGGTGAGCAAACCCGCAACCAGTCGCGTTTACAGTCATACACTTGTGCCCCTGCGCCACGACTGACCTTAATACAAATTACTGTGTATAGTTTTGGATTTTTTTCTTTCAGTAGCCCTCTTTATAATCTGTATCTATTGAATTTACGTATAATCTGTACAAGTAATTAGAAAAAAGTTGTGTATCTATGACGTTCAGTCAACAATAAGCAAAATGGCTGAATCTCGTTGGAGTACGACAGACGTCCCGTGAAATACGCGTTGTTTTCTTAAAGTAAAAAATAATTGTAAATAAACTTTTTAGTGCAAGTGTTGCTCTTGAGGTGCCTCGTGCTTGTGTATGTTGTTTCTTCACTGTGCTAACATTGTGATAACACCTAAATAAAAGTAAAGTTTTGTAAAGTGTGTTTTGTGTTGTTTTCACCGTGACCGTCAGTTTGCTGTCTGTTTTGGATTTATGTTTACTTGGTTACGGTTAGTATTGAACTTTTAAGTTACTTCTATATTCTAATATAATATTTTTCCTAGCAACAGCTACTTTTGATGCGTGTAAATAGTTTCAAAAGTTTTGACAGATTTTTTTGTCTCGCACATTTTAATGTTATCGCCATGAGTGCAAGTGAGATGGTGTTATAGCAGAGTACATGAAGTTGTGTCACTCCCCACGGACCACGGCGATGGAAAGTGTGCCGCGGATTATTGTTTTGATGGTGACCTATTACGAAATACTAGATTCATAGAGTAGTGTCGGGTCAGAGGTCGTCCACAGGCAATTGGAGGCCGCCCTCTTAGATTGACTGACATAAGGCGCGTAGGCCGCCGCTCTAGCGCCTATGGTGACATCATTTATACTTATTTTAGAAAACATTAGGTATTGTTTACATTTAAGATGATTATTTGACTATACTGGCGGCAGCTAGTCTATTAATATGTTGACGCCCAAATAATTTGTTTTATTGTTACATTTATCAGAGGATGTAAGTAGATTAGGTCAGCAAATGACTTGAGTGACAAAGAGGTGGCTAGCGGGCCAATAAGTTTCAATTACAACATTTATTAAAGTAAAGGGTCAGGATGTCTCTAAAGTTTAATCTAACCTGCCATGTTATCAGTAAACAACTATTATCATAAACAAGCTCTAAATCAAATAGTGACTCTTATACTTAAGTAAGTATCAGAACTTAATTAATTTTGCTGAGTTAATGTTTTTAAATTTTTCTATTACTTGGTAATTGGTATTATTTATAAATAAATAATTATCATGTGAGGCTGTTGTGGAGTTGTGAAAGAGTGAATGTTAATGCGATTCTTATGTGCACAATCTTCACTCAACACCATTACTTCTGATAGTATATGGATAATGGAGTGTCTTGACACTAAGCTTTCATTTCCTATCTTGTCACAGGTCATTTTTAGTGTAAAGCTGACAAGAACTGTTTGCTATACTGTACTGCTTTTAATTATACATTGTTAGTTGATCAAATAATTAATGAGATATAATTAAGCTCATAAAAAAATACCTCTATTTAAATTATATTTGAGGCTGTCATGGCACGCCAGCACAACAGTCCAACTGTAGATGTAATAGGTTGGACTTCTTCTTAGGGGAATGAGTTGTTTTCATTTTGTAGCTCTGGCAAAAAGATATAGTGCATAAAGTTCGGCCATACAAAAAAAATATTGTCTTAATTCTAAGCCTTTGTTTATCCTGATATATATATATGATTTTTGTTTAATTTATATTTCAAAATAACATATAGGAAATAATTACATAGGTAATGTCTTAATTTAAAGTATTAATTATTAATTAAATAATAAAAATAGTAATTAATACTTTAAATTAATATATTACCTATGTATGTAATTTTGTAGCTTTTCATGTACATTTTATAACCATATTAACAAATTTTACATACATAACAGATATGTCAAAATAGAAGAAACAGGCTAATGGAATAGTACATCTTGCTCTTAAAAACTTAAAATATATTTATAAATAATATTAAACTTAAAATAAACTTATTAACAATAATAATAATAAATTATAAATAAATACAATATACCTAATATTGTATATATTTATAATTTTTTTACGTTCTTTTCGTTCGTTCTCCTGTTAAATTTCTCTTTTTACATGACTATTTATAAATAGGGACCATTGATATATTTGAGTTTTGCTTTTAATGAATATATCCACTATAATCAATTTAAAATGGATTTATATCCATAATAGAAGTCTAGTAAGATAACATTTTCTTTTTATCTTTCTCATACATATATGTTAATAGATAAAGAAAGACATTGAGGCCATTTTGTCTCAGAGGCTACTCGATGGAATAAAATATTTATAATTTTCATTTCCGCGCTCTTGTATCGAGGCAAAGTGCGGCATGAGTTCCGCCACTCAGCATGCTATGTTTCAATAATTTGGCGAAAAGTAACAAACAATAGTGTATGAATGGTGAATGGAGTGTTTTAACACTAGGTTCTCAGGTTCCCTCTACTTACCCTGCTATGTGTGGGATACAGCGTGATAAATTGAAAGAAAAGTTCTAGTGTATATCATAAATGCAAACTACAATCATGGATACCAAGATAAGTTAGCATAAAAATAATACATTCAATATTAAAAAGTAAACATATCACATAATTTTTCTCTCGCGTAGCTATCATATAACGCGCGCGGACAAAAGCCCTCGTTTGTACTTCGTACAATATGTGGTGTGAAACGGTATAATCGTCTAGTTGGTGCTCTGTGCGCTGTGGCGACCGCTTCCGTGATGCCCTTCACGCCTCGCGGACTGGTGACTTGTTGGTACTTTGGTTAGCTTTGATTAAAAGGTTTATGATTGGTTAATCTATGAGATTTTTGGAGTTAAATATGCAGTTTTGTTCAAGTTTTTTGTCGTATTTTATTGTTATTTTTGGTATAAAGATTATGAAGGAGTAAAAAGTAAGAAAAAAGTGCAGTAAAACAGAACCTATAGTGATGATATAGCGCTTTATACTATATAGTTTCTTAAATTTTGTATATTTAGCAGAAGAAAATATTACGATCACTTCTTCGAGCTTGTCTAATCTGTCGTTTGTATGAAAATAATTAGGCAAGACCAAAATAAAGCTACAACTACTGCATACAGCTGCAGTAAGACTAAAATACATATTTATAATTATCATTATAATTTAGTAGGTACATATGTAGACGTAAATAAAACCGTCATAAATTAGCAATTATATTTTTTACTAATTGCAAAGATGAAATAACTAATATCATCCCTTCAAAATGAATATTTTATTAATATACATAATATACATTTCATATAAGATTTGTACCCATAATCACTGCGTTTTATTCAATAGGAACGTGTTATTCGACCACTATAGCGTGAAATATAAAATGATATGCTTACTTAACGTATAAGTTATTCTCTTAATTGTTGCTGTTTATTGAGACTGACATCGTGGCGCAGGGTACATTGCCTCACTGTAAACGTGACGATTGTGAGTTCGATTACCACTCTGAGAAAAAAATATTTTTAATTCTCTCTGGTAACAAGACAAAGCGCGGCGGTGAGGCTTAAAACTCTATAAGCAATATCTTGAAAACTGGACGACGAATGGGGAATGAAGTGTCTTCATCACTAGTATCTTTCTGCCTACCCTTCTATATATGGGATACAGCGTAAATCTGAAAATAAAAAGAAATATAGAAACTAATGAAGAAAATAATCTTAATTACTCTATAGGTACTGGTATATAGTTTGTGGTAAGGCATGTTCTTGAAAGGCAACTGTAATAGTATACTTTAAGGTTAAGGCTCTCAGTTTGTACGTGAGTGCTTTATGCTTGAGATTTAAGTATTCAAGATTATATATCTATTTATACTATATACTGTATATACTATAAAAATGAAGACTGATCTATTTATACCATATATTGTATATATTATAAAGTTGAAGAGTTTGTTTGGTTGAACGCACTAATCTCACGAATTACTGGTTCAAATTCAGATAATATTTTTGTGGCGGATAGTCCATTTATAGAAAAATATCACGCAAATCTTTTTAACGAATTCCACTGTATTGTGGTCAGTGTTACTTCGGCCAATTAGAATGTGTATAGTACACGAATCTTAATTATTTGCTTTTAGATTTTTAATAAAGTTGTAAACTGGACGATGTTTGTTTGTAAACGTTGTTGAGAAAAATGTGTGAAAAATCAAATCAGCTTCACGCTGTATCCCGCACACGGCAGGGTAGGCAGAGGGAACCTAGTGTTAAGACATTCCGTTCCCCACTTTCTACCGAATTCTGGAGGCATTGCGTGTTAAGTATGTAATGTGTGAAGTTATTTGTTTTTATTGAAAAATATACACATTTATGTTTTTCAGAGGAGATTTTACTAACATATCACTTTGTTATATGCTATTTGTTTATATCAAATAACCTATCCCGAAGTATAATATAGTAAGTAATACTTTCAACAGATTAAACTATACTATAGTTGTATACATGATATGGTTATATGAAACTTATGATGGAAAGCATGTATTTGAGAATGACCTCAGTGCATTCAATCGCGGTGGAGTGAGGCGGCGGACGGTGGCACGTCAGTAATCGGACACCCCACACTGCTTACATTGTGTTCTTAATAAGTGCTAATGGCCATTGGCCCTTTTGTTGCCTTCGCCATGTCGGTATGGTACTATCGCTGTTTTATCATATTGTTAACTTGTTATACGAGTATGTACCCATTATAATTAGTTTATGTATTAACTCCTTATGGCAACACTGCACTTTGATTTGAATTGTATAAAAGACCATATTTGGTAAGATTTTGTCAAATTGGCCTAGGTACACTTAGTGTTACAGCTGCAAAAGCCTACATTTGCAAGTACCAGGCTCCGTGTTTATTTGTATAATAAAATAAATGAATAAATAAGCTTCACGCTGTATCCCGCACACAGCAGGGTAGGCAGAGGGAACCTAGTGCTAAGATAGTCCGTTTCCCACTTTCTGTTAAATTCTCGAGACATTGTATGTTGACTGGCGGAACTCAACTTCGCGCTATGCCTCGACACCATAGCGAAGAAATGGAAATATGTATAAATTTATCTAAATATTTCATTTCCCCAAGTGGGGATCGAACCCACAACCAGTCACGTTTAGTCACACTTTGTGCCCTGCGCCACAACTTGTCTCAGCGTATTTGTAATTGCTGTAAATTAACGAATACATAATAGTAAAGTAACTTTTTAATTTCCAACAACTCTATTTCTCTATAATATTTTAATACGGAATATGATAATATATGTTGTGTTGTCTATAGACGTTTATACTATCGCCGTTTTGTATCACAGTGAAGTGTATGTTGATAATAACATTAATTTTGTGTCAAAATGTGAGGAATTGAAAGTACTGTGAACAGATTAAATTATGGTTATATTTTGCTTTTCAAGTGTGTTGAGGTCGGTACTACAATAATTATATTGTTTACAATCGATACGTCGACATGTTTAGAGATATACGAGTTATTCAGAATCATTTTGTTCAATAGACATAATTTTAACTGTTCAATTGTGCCAGATAAACTTTATATGGCATATACTATGTGCACTAAACTTATACAATAAAAAATATATAAAATAAATATAATATTAATAATAGTATTTTTTTTAATAAATGACATCCGCTTTATTTTTTGAAAATTAATTACAGCATTTACGATTCGTGTCACGGACACAAATAGTTTGACATTACGCTTATAGAAATTGACGCAATCTGTAAAGCTTAAATATGAATATACGAAAATATTGTTCCATTATAATATTAGGCTTCTTTGCTAATATTATAAAGCTGTAGAGTGTGTTTGGCTAAACGCGCTAATCTCCGGAACTACTGGTTTGATTTGAAAAAATCTCATTGTATTGGATAGTACAATTGTCAAGCAAGGATATGGGTTATACTTATGTATTACGTACGAGACAAAGGTACCATATATTTTTATTTGACCACGAAAGCGGAGCAGCGGGTGAAAGCTAGTATATTAGAACTATCTGAATCTTATGTATCTAATTTGCTCTCCTAACTTAAATTTTCTCAGAATTAACCGCCAAATACACCAATCCGTCCGTCGTCGATGTTATTGTTTGCCACGGTTTTGGTCATCGCCTAAAACCCAAGTAAGACAAACAAGCTAAACAAAATGAAACGCAAACGCAAAAGCAATTCAAAGCGATCGATTCATCGTGCAGTTAAATTTAACGCGAGTCTTTGTAGTTGGCGCCGTTATCGTACGGAACGCGGTTTACTGCTGGCGGCCCGCGAGACCAATACGCTTTATGTTTTGCACTGTATTATTGGCTGGGTGACTGTCACACCGTACTGTTTTGAATGTGTCTATTTTGAATGTCATTTTTGGTTTTAGCCCATTTTCTTTGTTTATTTGGATGGTATTGTAAGATTTCACTATGGTTCGCTTCGCTCGCTGTAATCATCAACGATTTTTTTGTACTACAATATATCACTTTAGATAGTGCTTTTCGAAATTCTTATTTTATAATTTTTCTAATCTAATCTAAAAAATTCTATCTAACCATAATATTAAAGTTTCTATGTGAAAGCATCATAAGATTTTTAAAATAATCTTGATAACATTTTTCTTTTTAATAATTTTATTTTTAAAACCAAACCAATTATACGATGACAGCAATGTTGATGTGCGAAGAATTTGTCATTGAAGCCGCAGTCACCGTCGTATATAAACGTGATTTAATTTCATGGTGTGACTTTTGGGACACATCCAGGCGGGCTCCAACCGTAGTAAGTTCCAACTTGGTAGATTTGGAACGCGTCTAGCTCCTGATTTAGCGGTGATGATAACGAAAGCTGTGGCGTTACTTTGGCCACTGTCCAACACTAAAATTATTTATTATCTGTCTCTAATATAATTGTCTCGGATCGTTCGGGATTCCTCAATTTGTTCAGGGTCGATTTTAACGATTTCGGTGTGTCGCGCTTTTTTTTTGGAATGGAACTGAAATTGTTTTTTTTTTCGCTTCTTTATTCAGATATCTGTGTAAATTTAGGTAGTATTTAATTCATTTATTTTTGTAGTTTTGGTTTCCTCCATATTTTATATATTTTAACTTGTTTCTTAATGTTTTACTGAAATAGTAGTTTCTGATAAGAGTTGTTTATATCATTGCCAACAAATGTGTAGATGACAAACGTAACATAAATAATGATGAAAAAAGATCTTAATTTTCAGCTGAAATAAACGACACTAACCAAAAATTTTAACTGTTTCTGATACGCCTTTCGACACGACAACGTCTGTTAGGGTAATGTGTTTAATAGAACGCAATTTTATCCAAGTTTTCAAACTTTGCACACAACGCTTATCGTCATACCACTCCGGCACGATACATCGCATGTCGCTTAACTCCGCGAGCTTTTACAGCTACAACTATTCGCAGCTTTAAAGTTCCGTCGTTAGAATACTTAGCTGCCGGAGACATGGTTTATTACTTTATATAGTACACCGTAAAATATTAACGTCGACGTTGTTAAATCTTTATTACGCTTTACTATTATTTGTGAGGCGGTTGTGGCGCAGTGGCACAGCAGCAGTGTGATTGTAAATGGGAAGGGTTGAATTTCCATTCGGGGTAATGAATTGTCTTTAATTCCTTGCTCTAGTATCAAAGCGCGACAAGGGGGAATGGAGTGTCATATCCCTCATTTTCTTATGAGTCTTACTTAATCAAGGATACAGTGTGAAGTCGGTGGTGACGCAGAGGTACAAAGTGTGACTGTAAAATCGACTGGTTGTGAGTTCGATCCCCACTCGAGGAGATGAAATATTTATTTAAATTTATATTTTCATTTCTTCGCTATGGTGTCGAGGCTAAGCGCGGCGTTGAGTTCCGCCAGTCAGCACGCAATGCCTCCAGAATTCGGCGGAAAGTGGGAAACAAAGTGTCCTAACACTACGTTCCCTCTGCCTACCCTGCTGTGTGCGAGATACAGCGTGAAGCTGATTTTGTTATAACATAATAAATTTCGGTGTAACAGAAATCTTTTGTGGTAAATCATAATACAAATGCACTGTTGTTTACTCGTTTACCTCACCCGCCATAACTTGTGCAATATTTTGCGTTCCAAGTAATATAATAATTATAATCAAATATTATATTGTGTTTTACTGCACTTTGTTTTATTTATTGTCTTTTAGTTTACCAAGAAGTAAGTGTCGAATAAATTTTCTTTATATTATTGAACGACATTTAGAGCTTGTTTTACTACTTTTGTCACTGCGTTGCATTTGATCTTATAACTTTAAATAGATATGATCGATGGAGATCATCATTTTAGTAGTAAAGTTATAATACACAGAACATGTGGTTAAGGCATCGCTTATTATAAGAACATACGTTCTTTATTTTTTTCTGATAATTTTATTAGTTGACTAATACCCTAATCATGATTAAACTGATTATCTATAAAAGGCCATGTCCCGATAACCAAATTCAACACAATCCTTTAAAATATATGTATATGTCTAAAAAATCATCACTTGGATGATGAAGATAATCAAGCTACAACTAAAATATACTGTACGAGTACATCTATTATTTTAAATCTCAACTGTGGCTTGACTCTCTTCCCCTTTCCATAATGACAAAATATAAATCAGCTTCACGCTGTATCCCGCACACATCAGAGTAGGCAGATGGAACCCAGTGTTAAGACACTCCGTTCCCCACTTTCTGCCGTCTGCGTTGAGTCGCAGAACTCAACGCCGCGCTTAACCTCGACACCAGAGCGGAGAAATGGAAATATAAATTTATGTAAATATTTCATCTCCTCGAGTCACATTGAACCCACAACCAGTCGGTTTTACAGTCACATCTCGTGCCGCTGCGCCACGACCGGCCTCAAACATATACACAAAATATAACATTTATAGATTATTAATATAGATTTATTTTTTTATCTTTGCGTTGTATTCATACCCGCATATGGCGGGGTAGGTAGAGTTAAGTTATTGTTAAGACACTCCGTTCCTGTTTTCAGCCCGATATTCGAGACATTGCGTTTTCAGTCGCAGAAATAAATGCCGCGTTTTGCCATCCTACCATATGGAAGAATTGACAATAATTAATTACACAAGTAGGAATCAAACCCGCAACCGTCGCGTTACTAACAGTATGATATAAAATGACGAAACCGTAAAAGAACTAGATCTCGATTTGTCATATTCATATTGGCGAGTAAACATTAGCACCGAGCCTCAGCCACCAGCAAGCGTACACAACGGTAAATTACCTTATTCTTATAATGATATACGTAAAGCTTGGTATTGAGACAAGAAACCGGTCGCGCTCTCGTCGCCGATATCCATCATATCTGTAACGTGAAACGTGTTCTTTATGTAATATTGTTACTTCTGTTGCTTTAATGGATTTTTGAAGGGTTATAGGTTTTTTTTAAAAGTGATGTATTAATTTAGTTTTAAATGTGTTTAAATAAATAGTTGGCTTATTTTTTTAACTTAAATATGCTGTTAAGCATGTTTAAGATAAAAATATTTCCGCTTCCAAAATTCTTACCTATATATAGGTTCCCGTTGCCGACCCTGCTGTGTACTAGTGCGGGATACAGCGTGAAGCCGAAAGAAGAAATGCTATTACGAGAAGCATTTTCGAGTTCATTTGATATTTAATATAAAAATGTTTCCAAGTTCAATCGTTAAAATATCCTGTTCTGTTGAGAAAAGCCGGCAGAAAACAGTTATAGTTGCTTTTTTTTATGCAATTTATAATTTAAAACTAAAACTTTCCTCTTGAGCTTCAACATGTACTTATTTAATGGAATTATTATTCTTCAAATAGAGTAAATTACTGCGTCTTGATATAATACTTTTAAGAAATAAAAAGAGGTAGCGTAAATAATGAGTGGCGGAACTTGAGTAAAGTTATATTAAGCATAATAAAAATACATTAAAATATTATTTTATTACAGAAATAGTATAAACTTATGAACGTAGCGGGATTTTAAAACGTATTCCAAAAAAAATTTTTTTTTTCTAAATATGGAATTAACACATTAAATCTAAGGTAATCGACAAAAAAATATGATTAAGTAGTTGGTACATCCCGTGTCATTGGTTTTTTTTACGACTATGTTTTCCTACTATTCGATTATAAAAAAAACCTATCAATTCATAAAAAGTATATTATTTGATTGACGACCACTCATTTATTTCCTTGGTAACAAGCCTCTAACGAAATGTTAAGTTGAAATCTAGGTGACAATTCACTCCACTTATCTATTGATTGGCGGTACTTATCTATGCGGTCCGACTTCACTTCGGATTCGAAACATAGTTATTATACGTAAATAAATGTTCGATACAAATATTTTATTATAGGTAACTTGATTTTGCTTATCTAATAAACAATGTGAGGTCAGCCGTAGCGCAGGGACACAAAGTGTGACTGTAAACGCGACTGGTTGTGGGCTCGATCCCCACTTGAGGAAATGAAATTTTTATTTTTATTTATATTTCTGTTTCTTCGCTCTGGGTCGAGGCAAATGGCGTCGTTGAGTTTCGCCACTCAACACGCAATGCCAGCAGAATTCGGCGGAAAGTGGGAAACGGAGTGTCTTAACACTAGGTTCCCTCCGCCTACCCTGCTGTGTGCGAGATGCAGCGTGAAGCTGATTTATTGTTTTTAATAAACAATATCTATAAAATTAACATAGAGACTTGTCACTTAGCTGTGAGGCGTTGCTGTGACGCGAAGCGTGGCGTTAAGTTCCGTCATTCAACACGCAATGTTTCAAACATTAAACGAAAAGTGGCAAACGGAATGTTTTAACACTAAGTTGCGGAATATAGCGTGAAGCTGTTTTTTAAACGCATTATACTAGACAATAAAATGTATCTATGTAAAAAAATATATAACATGTTATTCATGTTAGAAATGAAAACCCTGACTACAACATTTTCCTAATAACTTCCTTATTATAGTAGTTAAAATTTTGCCTAGATTGTAACTACCCAGTAACTATGCAGCTATTAACGCAAGTAGTAAGGTCGTTTTAATTGACAACGCTACCATAATGTGGATAGGTATCTGCTTGGCTCTAAATACCGCTGATATTTGTTGAGGTCATCGTGGCCCACTGTGACAGGACAGGGCGGACTGTAAACGCAATGGTTGCGGGTTTGGCTCCTACTCAGGGGATTGGATTTTCTCCGTTGTGGTAAAACAAAGCACAAAGTTAGGTTCCTCCACTTAATCATTGCCTGTTTAATTAGGGCATGCAGAACGAAGTGTCTCATAAGGTTCCCTTTGCCTAACCTGCTATGCGGGAAAACGCGTGAAGGGGCTTTGCTTTTTTTACGAATGTGAATGTGACGTATATGTAGAGACGACGTTAGTTAAATACAAACAATTTCAAATGCAAGCAAGGTGTACTTTATTTTAAAAGTTTTTTCTATTATACAAGTAATTCAATTTTGTTTACATATGGAGAAATGGCTATTGCTTGTTTTCGCATGTACCTAATAATGAAATGGCAGTAAATCGTAACTGTTCTTTAACGCCCAATATTAAATTTCATATATCTATCCAATCTCTAGATTGGATAGATATATGAAACAATCTAAGATTGACGTTGGAGATAGGTTATTAATATTGGGCGTAAGTGTATCTGGTTATTACGAATGAATTTACTTATAAAATATAATTTATATTTTTTATCGACTTTTTTCAACACTTTTCTTCTCTACTTTCCGTCAAAATATGAGCATTGAGTGTCGAGTGGTGGAACTCAATATATCTCTTTGCCTTGTTACCAGAGCGAGAAAATGAAAATATTAATGAATGCATTACCCTTAGCGAGCATCGAACTCACAATTTCCGCGTTTACAGCCAATTATAATTATTTAGTTTTTTATTTTCACATGTATTCATTTTAATTATTTAAAATCATTTTATATCCATTTAGTACCTAGTGACTTATAGCGATGGTTATGACTTCAAAATTAACTTTTGTAGTTTAGTTCTTCTTATGAGGAAATAAAATAAATTCATACGCCTAAATGGGAATTGAGGCCACTACTGTCGCGTATGTACATTTTTTTATTTTCACACTTTATCCTGCAAGTAGCACAGTAGGCAGCGGGAACCTGAGAACTTAGTAATATGACGTTCTGTTCCAAACAAGACACTTTCGTTTCCCAATTTTCTCCAAATTATGAAGACAGTGCGTGCTAAGCGCCGTAATGCTGCGCATTGTCTTTTTACCAGAGTGAGGAAATTAAAATATTAAATATTTCATTTCTTCGAGAGACAATCGAACCCACAACCCGTCTCGTTTATATCTCGCACGCTTGTGCCGCTCGCCACGACGGCCTCAATACATATTATTAAATAAATGAGGATCAAAATATTTTTTGGACTTGAGTGGACAAGTGTCATAGCAAAGCTGAGGTAAACGACCTCGTCGATCGATTTCGCAGAACTCAAAGACATTGATGGGCTATCGGCGTGTTTTGTACCACAATTACAATTTTGCGTGTACAAATTTGGTTTTCGTACGATGAGAGGAATTTTAAGTAAAAATTGCGTGATTTATAAAAAAAAGATTTTGAACATTAAATTTTTTTTCAGAATTACATTAAATATTTGTTTTAATTATAGAGTATTTAACATACAATGGAAAAAAAACGGGAAGCGGAGAATGCAGTGTTATGACACTCGGTTCTTTCTGCCCAGCCAGAATTATGCGGCACACATAAAAAATAAAGTTATATGTTACTAAAGTCGATATAAAATAATACAAAATACTCTTTACTACATTTAAAGTGAACAAAGAAACCGACACTGATATTTATATGAAAAAATAACTTGTAAACAAGATAAGGCTCTCATGTCGCAGATAAATATGAGACCTCCGAAGCCTAAAGTGACCTATCCTATGCAGCATAATATTTTAGAAAAGTTGACAATTTATGTAGTAATCTAATCACTAATTTTTCAATGGTAAACATAATATAAGTATTAAGTACTTATATTTTATTTTAAAATTATTTGTATAGAAAAATAATTTCTGCAACCGAAACCATAGTATGCCATTAGTTTTCGCTTTGAAAGAATAAATTATAAATGATATCAGATCAAGATTTGTATTGTTATGTAAGAACGTCTACATACATAACAGTACTTAATTTGTATATTTCATGTTTCTACCATTTGTACGTGAACAAGCGAGTTGATGAGTTACCAACTTACCACTGTTTAGTGCAACGCCCTTATAAGTAGTTCGATATAGATACGTTATGCTGTAACTGAAATATAATTACATAAAAGGATTATTTACATGCCGCTCTCGTTTCTACGCTCTATTTAATTTTTTCATAATTATCTAATAATGGTAAAATGATCTAGGATATTAAAAGTGTTTGTTTGTGAGAGTATTATTATATTATTACTTATCTAAACTTGGAAGAATGGCTGTTGTATATTTTTTAGAGCGTGGACATCTTGGTTTCTGTCTCTATTTGCTGTCTATTTTACAAATTTATGTTACGTATCGCCGGATTTTTGCCTTGATGCCAGAGCTGAGGCTGGGGATCGAACCTACAACCAGTCGATTTTACTTTTACCCAAAAATCCTTAAATACTTAAAGTAAAAAATACTTTTCTATGAATGTCTTCTTGTCTATATGATCATGATCTAAAGTTTAAAATGTGCCTGAACTGAATCACACGCTATAAAGTCTATTTAATATGTTTAATATCTAACAAAATCTACTACCACAGTTTTAGACAAGACGTTTACCGTCAACTGAATATCTCATTCTGTCATTTGATTGACATAAAGCAGAGGCAGACATTTATTTCTCATGATTATTTTATAAGTTTACTTGTTGTAATTTACGTGGATTTTAGGTTGTAAAATGGAAACTCTCGTTTATCCCGTTCTCCCAAGATTTTCATGAAATTTTCATTTTGGGCTCCCCTCTCTATTCATTAGATTTCAACTTTTTAAGTCCAGTGCTTTTGTCTGTGAGTTGTCTGTCAGTCACTCGGCAACGCAATAGTTTTAGAATAATAATTATTATAATATCATGCACGTTGTTGTTATTTTACCAATTCTGCAATTTGTTTAATCACTAAGATATTAACGCAGTATGTAATTATACAATTATGAATTGTACGAGTTAGTTTCAGATTTAGATAAGAAAATGATAAATATAACCAGTTTACCTTGTAATATTTAAGTAATTCGTCATCGTTTTTAAAATAATATGGTAGATAAAAATATTTTCTTTTATATTTATCAAAAAAGCAAATTGACGGTTTATTCCGCATAAAAAGTAAGGCTACCTATTAGCCTAGTAAGGTACTCTAGTCTCCACTTTTCGACCAAATTCGATACATTTTATGTTGTGTCCGAAAACTAGCGAAACTTAACGCCGCAATGTCTTCTGTCGTATATTAAAGTTATTAAATAAAATAAATAAATTAAATATGCTTCACGCTGTATCCCGCACACAGCAGGGTAGGCAGAGGGAACCTAGTGTTAAGACACTCCGTTCCCCACTTTCTGCCGAATTCTGGAGGCATTGCGTGTTGAGTGGCAGAACTCAACGCCGCGCTTAACCTCGACACCAGAGCGAAGAAAATGGAAATATAAATTTAAGTAAATATTTCATCTCCTCGAGTGGGGATCGAACCCACAACCAGTCGGTTTTGCAGTCCACCTCGTGCCGCTGCGCCACGACCGGCCTCACCGGCCTATTAAAGTTATAAAAACATATTATTGTTGATATAGTTAACTGTCGTTCTCCACTTTCTGTCCATTTGAGATATTATTCGGCGGTTGGCGAAGACCATTTATTTAAGCGAGTCATGATGACGCGACGAGTTTAAGGTGACATTTGCGTGTTAGTCGATGCGATTTTTGTATGAAACTAAACTACGTCACACCTTTTGCATCATACATTACTATCCTGGATTTCCGATTGCAGTGAAAACATTCGACATCTGGTGTGTTAGGAATTTAATTTTGTTATGAGAATAAAGTAATTTCCCTGCTTTTAGTTTGGAGGCGTTGGAAGGAAGAGAGATGGAGTGCCTTAACACTACGATCCCTCTGCCTATCCTGTTATATGCGGGTTAAGTGTGAAGCTCAATGAAATAAATTAAGTCCTATTAAATATTGTATTTTACTTTAAAACTAATACAAGAAAGAATCAATCAATACAGTCCAAATCTTATAAATTACACATTTTAATAACTAGATTACATAACACTCTATCGTACAATAGATTATTATGTTATAATATACCTATGTATTAGAAAACTTGCATAGAGACCAAGTTACGTGCAAGCCTCTCACAGTGGTATTCCTAGAAAGCAGCGTTAGGTAACCTATATTTCTTAGAATACGTTAATCCAATTAGCCCGAAGACGTATTGCTCGTTATAAAATTTAAAACGTGCTGGTTCTTATGTGACATAGTTCTAGAACGGTCAAATTATATATTGCTTTTAAGGGATATTTTGTACTAAGTACTGCTAACAACTGTAATTATCTTTTTGTGTTATTTATGTATGTCTTCAACATTTTTAATATGGAGTCTATCTTATATAAGTATGGTTTCTTTTAGTTTATTATTGAATACTTTATAGTACAGTTATTAGTATTTGTTTTTAACTAGAAAAATATGATCTCAAGTTTCACGTTCACTTACTGACCCAGCATTCTTAGAACAGAATAAGCCGAAAACTCCTCTCTTCTCTTCTCTTTCCGTCTGATTTTTGAGATATTGCTATTTGAGTTGCGGAAGTCAACTCCGCGTTGTCAAGGCCCCTTTTCATTTACATTCATCATTTCATAATTTTTTAAACAGCACATCACTTTTTGTTTTCTTATCTGGTGTAAAATGGAAAGCATTATTACTGCACATTTATAACAACTTTTGTACCATAAGTTCTTTAATACTAACTGATACTGATTTGCATAATTCTTGCATTTTTTTGAAAGCGGTAACCTTTCACAATGTTTCACAAATTTAAATATTTCATTGTAATCTGACCTTGGAACGGATGTCATATTAATTATTATTTTAATATGGGACAAAGTTATATAATATAACTGTTTTGCATTACAACAAAACAATTATTATGTGTTGGATAAAACACAGTGTTAGAGTGAAGAAGTCATCCGTGATTTTAGTCTATGGTACTACAAACTTACCAATCTGTCCATAGATTATCTACTCTTGGCACCCGCAGGCGCCACCTACCGTGACGGTTGGCGCGAAAACATCTGTCAACTCATAGTCTTCACGTTTCATTCAATCACCAGCAAGTCCTACTTG
>JAATLQ010035596.1:0-30354 GCA_013421005.1 Heliconius erato x Heliconius himera
CTGATTGGTGCGTAGTATAATATAATACTTATAATAGTTGGATTTATAGTACACTGCCGCTGCCACAGTACAAAGTTCACACGAAAGTTTTTGTCACTTTGGAAGATTAGAACAAGGAGATAACATTTTCACTTAATTATTAGTGTATGTAATTAGTGCTGATTCAATAATTAGACCAGAAGGGACACTATTTACTTTTTTAAAACAATTATACACACGGAGCAAATTATTTATTACTTTCCACTTCTACCCACTTTTCAACCCTTCTTTGTATTATTATTTGTCTCGATAGAACTATGAAATAATTCATGTGAATCGAAGATACAATCAGGTCAATAGTCAGACACTGTTCAACTACTAATAAATAACTTCAGTAAAAAAAAATATAGATAAAATATATGAATAACTTGTTGGTTATGTTATTAGAGAAGAAAGTTCTAAAATATGGAGCAAAACTTTTTAAGAGTTCCTTAAAACTTTAGAAGATTCCCGTAATACAAATAAAAGCATGTTTGCTTGTTAACTTTCGGAGTATCGTTGCCAAAACACCAGTTATCCGTGGGACTGTGAGATTCTAAAGTTTCCTTGCCAACGATAAATCTTTAGAAACTCAAATGTAAAAATAATTTATTGATCTTTTACCAAAGAAAGTGATATCAAAATGTTTTGAAAAGATTTTGAGTATTAAAATTATATATTTAAATAAGTCCTGCCATGGTGTTGGCGTAAGTATCTAATGCGATGATCGTAGGTTCGATTACAGTTTAGAATTTTTGATATTCCAAAAATATTTTATTTATTTAGAATGGTAAGATTATATATTAGTTAAAGGTTCTTTTAATTTTTTCTACGTAAAACAAAGGATACGTGAACATCACTTTTATAGTAATTTTAGTATAGGCTAGGCTATCGTTTTAGGTCACCGAAATATTTTTTTAACATTACGTTGTATCCCGCATATACCAGAGTAGACAAAGAAAACTTGGTGTTCAAATATTCCGTTCCCTACGCACTTAGCATCGTGCTTAATTTTGTTACCAGAGCGAGAAAATTAAAATAATTCAATTCCCATTTTCCCATATAGGAATCGAACCCAAAAGATAGTTTATAGTATCGTTTTATTTCACAATTATTTCTCATATAATATTATTAGCTTCACGCTGTATCCCGCACACAGCAGGGTAGGCAGAGGGAACCTAGTGATAAGACACTTCATTCCCCACTTTCTGCCGGATTCTGGAGGCATTGCGTGTTGAGTGGTAGAACTCAACGCCGCGTTTAACCTCGACACCAGAGCGAAGAAATAGAAATATAAATTTAAGTAAATATTTCATCTCCTAGAGTGGGGATCGAACCCACAACCAGTCGATTTTACAGCCACACCTCGTGCCGCTGCACCACGACTGGCCTCATTGAATATAATATTATACATAAATATTTCTCATATAATATTATTAATTATTAATAAATTGCATTTTTATCTAAGAAAAAAGAATAACTCTTCTAATTTATATAGAAAAAAAAAGAAAAATATATACGCTACAATATATAAACATTCCACAATAGTAAACAATATTGTGATGGAGCCAGCATTACAGCGGATGAGGTAATCTGGGAGATCATATCTTAAGCATTACATTGATTAATAGTGTTCAGCTATTCGTATGCTTCCTCGTAATTGAAACGGGAGATACATTGTCATATATAATTTGTCTAGATTATTCAAATGATTATCTGAA
Organism: Heliconius erato x Heliconius himera; assembly: GCA_013421005.1. Taxonomy (NCBI): domain Eukaryota; kingdom Metazoa; phylum Arthropoda; class Insecta; order Lepidoptera; family Nymphalidae; genus Heliconius; species Heliconius erato x Heliconius himera. The sequence continues at coordinate 1,740 of JAATLQ010035596.1, forward strand.
GTTGTGTGATTTTGTTCATGATTTTATATTTTTATGTGTAAAGAAAATATATTTGTAAATGAAAATTTTAAATGTTACGAAGTTTTTTAGATATTAATTGAAAAAATAAAATTAAAATAAAGTTAAATGGAATTGTAACAAAGTTTAAGAAAATAAATTTTGCAACAATTATGTCTTATCAACGAGGCCAGTCGTGGCGCAGCGGCACGAGGTGTGACTGTAAAACCGATTGGTTATTTCATCTCCACTCGAGGAAATGAAATATTTATTTACATTTATATTTTCATTTCTTCGCTCTTGGCTCTGGTTAAGCGCGGCGTTGAATTTCACTCAACATGCAATGTCTCCAGAATTGGCAGAAAGTGGGGAACGGAGTGTCTTAACACTAGGTTCCCTCTGCCTACCCTGCTGTGTGCAGGATTATTAAAAGAAACGACGAATAACGTTACGTTACGTTAAGCCACTCAACACGCGCTGCCTCCAGAATTCAGCTTAAACGGAATAGTCTTAATGCGAACGGAGTGCTTTATCACTAGGTTCCCTCTGTCTTCACTGCCATGAGCGGGATAAAGTGGGAAGTAACCAAAAAACTAACTAAAACCAGAATTCTAAAGGAAATAAAACCAAATTTAAATTATCTACTTGTGTAAAACTATTATAATATTAATTTGTATGAAGAAGATTTATACATACATATTATATGTATGGATATCTAGATTTTTTTCGATTACAGTAAGAATTTCACTGGAAGCCCCTACAATTACTATTTGCTAATTAACCTAAATAAAATTTAATACATTTCAGCCCATATTCATAAAGTTAAATAATAACTGTTTTTGTGTAATTTTCTTTGGGATCCTCGCAGTGACCTGATCCGTAATTAAGGGTCGGTAATGCTTTAGCAGACGTGTCTATTATCATTTTGTCATTATGTTTCTATATAATTTTGTGCTTAAAATGTTACAATTTTTTTGAGCTACCCGGTTTTTAATTAATATATTGCAGGGCATGGTAGGGTAGGTCGATTTTAATTGTTTTAGATAAAAATCATAAAGAAAAAAGAAAATATTTTAAAAAATATTTGAAAAATCTTTTAGCCCTCTACCGAAGCTCTAATAATCAAAAAATAGGTATTTTCAAATCACATTAAAATATTTTCTTTTTCACGTGTTCTTATTTTAGTTTACTTTAATAATACAAACTTAATTATATAAAAACACTTTTCTCCATAGTTCTAGGACTTTTAAATTTTGTATAACATTATACTATTGAGGCCGTAGCGCAGGGGCAAAAAGTGTGTGTTGTAAACGCGAGTAGTTGTGGATCCCCACTCGAGGAAATGAAATATTTACTGAAATTTATATTTCTATCTTTTGTTTCCAAGCAAAGCACGGTATTGAGTTCCGCCACACAACACACAATGCCTCTAGAATTCGGCGGAAAGTGGGGAACGGCATGTCTTAACACTAGGTTCCCTTTGCCCTGCTGCGTGGAGCTGATTAATTTTATTTTATTATACTATTAACAGTTTTGATAGTACGTAGAATAGAATTGTATATACAAAAGAGGACTAAAAAAATTAATTTATAAAAACAATAAAAAACGGTCTAAAAGCTTATATTTTTACACAACTTTTAAGATAGTACCTACTTAAAATCTAACATGATTTTAAAAAAAAGGTCCAAAATCGACCCACCCTAATGTAGAACATCAAAAGAACTTTATTTGACGATTTCTTTTTTTCGATGCGATTATTAGTGACGGAACTCAACGCCGCGTTTTATCGTAACTTGCCACGAAGGCCTCAATACTATATCTAAAGATAAATTATAATTTCTAAATTCTCGCTTGTTATAACATACTATTACAAAAAATGTATTTGTGATTTTAATATTTAATCTATAGTAGTCTACAATATTTACACTCAGAAAGTGACCTTTCTAAGTGTAAATATTGTAGCTGAGTGTAAATATTAGCAAATTGATGGTCGAAAAGGATTGTAAAGAGTAAATTTGAAAACAAAAAACAAAATTAATTTGAAGTATTAAAAACAAGTAGTTTCGAATTTAGAAAGATTAGACTTTGTTTAATTATGTTTTTATAAATGGAAATTTAAATACAACAATAAACACACATCATTTCGTATGTAATACGAAAAATAAAATATATAATAATAAAATATATGAGGCCAATCGTGGCGCAGCGGCACGAGGTGTGACTGTAATACCGACTGGTTGTGGGTTCGATCCCCACTCGAGGAGATGAAATATTTACTTAAATTTATATTTCCATTTCTTCGCTCTGGTGTCGAGGTTAAGCGCGGCGTTGAGTTCTGCCACTCAACACGCAGTGCCTCCAGAATTCGGCAGAAAGTGGGGAACTGAGTGTCTTAACTCTAGACTCCCTCTGCCTACCCTGCTGTGTGCGGGATACAACGTGAAGCTGATTTATTTTTAATAATAAAATAACATAAAAATGTTTTTCTTACCAAACTAGCCGCAGGAACTGTGACCATCCAAACAGCTTTCCAATAGAATCTCAACACTCCATTCAGCTTTATATTCATAGATGCCAAATCATTCATTGCTCGGTTGATACCATAACTCCAAGACACTGCTGTGGTCTGAAAATGAAATATTTTCTTTAATAAAACTTCTTCTCCGACCCCATCAAGGCATAATTGTTAAGATACTGGATACATAAAGTATATTAATATATTTATTAGAAATAATTTATAAAAGAGGCCGTCGTGGCCCAGGGGCACAAGGGTGTGACTGTAACGCGACGGTTGTGGGTTCGATCCCCACTCGAGAAGCAGAAATATTTATTTAAATTTATTATTTCTTCGCTCTGGCGTCGAGGCAAAGAGCGGCGTTGAGTTCCGCCACTCAGCACGCCATGCCTCCAAAATTCGGCGGAAAGTGGGGAACGGAGTGTCTTAACACTAGGTTTCCTCTGTCTACCCTGTTGTGTGCGAGATACAGCGTGAAGCTGATTTATTTATTATCTATAAAAATCTTTTTTTTATTATTTAAAACAGGATACTGCATAATGAAAACACTATAAAATGGATGTTTTTGTTTACAGTTTCAAGGACTTGCACAAAAACGGGCTTTATACTGTATAATGTACATTTAAACGTAAATATTTTTGTTTTGAAATATATGAAAAAATATAGTAAAATATAGTGCCATTTTTTAATACATGCATGCACTTGTTTTCGAAATTGAAAAAAGTAAACGTTCATTTAAATTTTTTTTAATGACTAGCACGCTCGCGGCTTCGCCCGCTGGTACTGTAAAATTATTTATTTTCCACATCTGAATTACTTTTGTGATCTACTAATATTAACATTTTTAAGGCACTATCCATACAACCATCAAGGTTAAACTTTCAGCTAATTCAAAAGACGCTTATTTTGTAACAATATTGACGCATGCAATTCTTTATTTTGACATTATTTTTCATCTATGAAGCGATTTAAATAAAACTACCACAACCAATTTTTAAAGAAAAACACAATAGTGAAAACAACATTTAAATCGGTTAAGCCATTTTTAAATTAACGTTCACCAACGCACATACAAACAGAGAAAATGCAAGTTAAATAAATACAATTAAATTTCAAACTACATAACCAGGATTCGGTAAAAATTTTGCAAAACAAACGCAATTTGAAGTCACGCTATCTTGTATAAGTAATTTAAGGTCTACAACTTAGTTATGCATTCAAATCCCGGTACGGCACAATGTTGGTACTGTTGTTACAACTTTTGTCGTTATTATATTGAAATAATCATTTATCTGCAGAGATTTTCAATATTTGTATATTTTATTTAAGCAAATGGAAATATCGAATATTTTTTCTTTATCTTTATTATCTTGAAAGGAAATCTAACCCACATCTTGTCAAGTTAACACTCGCGTGCTTGTGCCCATGCGCTATTACTTACTTGTTCAAAAATAAATATAAACCATATAAACACTGGTTGTGGGTTCGATCCCCACTCGAGGAGATGAATTTTTTATTTAAATTTGTATTTCCATTTCTTTGCTCTAATGTCGATTCAAAGCGCGGCGTTGAGTTCCGTCACTCAACAAGCAATGTTTCCAGAACTCTGCGGAAAATGAACAGGAACGGAGTGCCTTGACACTACGTTCCCTCTGCCTACCCTGCTGTATGCAGGATACATCGTGAAGCTGATTTATTTTTTATAATACAAATAGTTAATATAAAAGTTTCCCATTTTTCCGGTCCAACGTTAAAGAAGCTTTAGCTTTCAATAGCAAGCTCACATTAAGCTTTGCACTATCTCTAAACTAGCAAGACGTGGCTCCGTGACACGCCGTAACATTATTAGACTACTTCCAAAACTTGCTCTTTGAGGCAGTTCGTGTATTGTTTAAGGCATGTATAGTGTACGCGGCTGTGGGATATTTATTTGAGGTTAATAAATTTTGAGAGTACATTCTGCTAATATTGTGTTTATAATATTGATATAAAAAAAAATAAAAATCAGTTTCACGCTGTATTCCACACACAGTAAGATAGGCAGAGGGAACCTAGTGTTAGGATACTCCGTTCTCCACTTTCCGCTGAATTTTTGGAGGCATTGCGTGTTGAGTGGCGGAGCTGAACGGCACTCTTTGTCTCCACACCAGAGCGAAGTAAAGGAAAAATAAATTTAAATAAATATTTCATTTCCTCGAGTGGGGTTTGAACCCACAACCGTCGCGTTACAGTCGCACCCTTGTGCCCCTGGACCACGACGGAAAATTTACTAAACACATTTCGATTAGATGAAACTCTACACTAATATAGCTATATCAGAATCAGAAGATAGAAGATACCGTATAACATAAAGTCAAAAAAAAAAAAATTTAATGTTATGTATAATTTTCCAATAATAATTAATCCCCAAGCGGGAAAGGAACCGACAACTAAAGATGAGGAGAGGACTAAAATAAAATTTCGCTAAATATTATTATTTAGAACAATATTATCAGTTTAATGAAACAGCGGCGTAGGAAATTCCCCTTCACAAGCTCAAAAATTGAGGTAAGCTGACTTTTTAAACAGCTAGTACATATCCGATGCCTACAAAATCAACACAGATAAGAATAAAAATAAATTAGAAATCGTCGTTACGTCTAGAAAGATTTGGGGCTTACGGAAAGCACTCCTTAAGATTGTCTTCAAATTATTTAAAGAGGACCGTGTTATCATTCAATTTGTACGCTTTTCGTTTAGCTGTACGACTTACGAGATTGCAATTTATTTTTGCTAGTATGTGTTGGCTGAAGTTAATGTGAATGTTTTGAATTCGGATTCATATATTTTTGTTTTTGTACTGACTCATTTTTTGTTCAGTATATACTACACAAACAAAAACAAAAATATATGAATATTATTTATATTGGATAAAAATATATTTTGATGGATTTTTGTTTTTTTTAATAAAAATTGTATTAAATATTTTGTTTATATTTTTTCCCAAAAAATAAATGTGTTGGTTGATTTAAAAATCGATCATGCAGCATATTTATGTTATGAAAATAACTAAGCTAAATTAAATTAAATTATGTCACTAATAAAATAAATAATTAACAAAAAAATGTACTTTTAAAACAATAAAAAATATTATTGGTAAGAGCCAGAGTGTGTTTTTCGCGACATTTGGTTTGTTTTGATTAACATACATAATTCTTAAAGCTAGATTTTAATTTACTACTAAAAAACTAAAAAAAAAGACATTCAAATAATAATAAACATTCATAAGACTAAATACAATCTCAATTGTGTCACAACGGTGTCATTGAAAATATAAAACAGTGTAAATTCAAACTAAGAGAATGCAGTTTAAACAAGACTTCAAGGAAAACAACAAGAAAATATAAATTTGGCAAGCGTTTCAAGAAAACGTCTCTCATTCCAAATTATATTATATTTCTGTTCTATTTAATGTATTTAGGCCTTGGAATCATAGCATTTTAAACTGTAAAGCTTAACTATATATTAAAGTCATATAATATTATATTATAATATACTTCTATTTATTTATAACCTTGATGTGAGATAGTTGTCGATGGTAGTTCGAATGCCATTTTAAAAAAATATGAAAAGACCAATTTTTTGGAGCTTCATACTGTAGTATCTAGTATCGAGACACTCCCTTCTTCTCTTTCCTCGAATTCAAAACAATGCGTGTTGATTGGTGAAAGTCGTTTATTTTATTACCAAGAATTAGAAATAATTCGGTACTTTAAAACTAAAAGCGTTGCGTTCGTTCACGACGACATCCTTATAAAGTTTATAATGACACCGTAATAGACGTAACATACTTACTAAGATACTAACTAATCTAAGATTGACGTTGGAGATAGGTTATTAATATTGGGCGTAAGTATCTAAATAATTAATTAAGATTAAAACCTTTGATAAAAAAAAATCATTAAGAAAAAAAAATTAAGATTAAAATATTTTTTCTACATATTTCTAACTTAATGTTATTTTAATTTTAATTAATAGTTAAATACTGTTATATTATATAATATGTATATATGTTTGTGTAACACATCTACGGAAGGTATCTTACCTCAGCTATACCGATGATAAGTATTGCCCAAGAGGCGGTGTTCCAATCGAGCAGTGTAAATAGATACACGCCGCCGCTGAAGCACATCGGTAGTCCGAGGAGAAAACATGAGAAACAAGTGAATGCAGTCACCTGTAACAAGTTTGTAGTATATTTTACTGTAAAAATAATAATAAAATAGTTCAAAATCTACATTTATAAAATTTATAATCGTCATTAATTTTAGTAGATGATGCTTTATCTATGTTATATCTTTAATTAGAAAAATCCACACTTAAGATATTAAAATAATTATATAAGATTGACAGTAATTTTTTTTTAGGTTCACGCTGTATAGCGCATATAGCTGTAGTAGAGTAGGTAAGCAAGACACCCCGAACTCCATTTGCCGCTGAACTCTTTAATATGAAGGCAATTTTAAAAGGAGCTCGTCCGTAAATCTCAAATTTTTATTTAGTTTGTTCTTATCTGTACCATTTTTATAGGTATCGTATTCGTATACAGCCATTTATATAGCAGGCTTACAGCAGATCCATTGGAAATATTTGCATTTTAAACTTTTTGGATGGAATTCATCACGCCGTTGTTTCGTCAAACAAAGCTTGGAGTTTTAATTTGAAACAATATTTTTTTTATCAGCAAAATACCAATCATGTACCTACGTGGGTACTATGCAATTAACTATAATACGCTCATAGTAATGAGTTCTACTCCTTTTTAGGACCCACCCCACTCGCGGCTTCGCCCGCTTAATTTTATTATCATATTGTAGAAAATAATACAAAATCTTAATTAAATTTTAGTCCATGTGTTACTTTGATGTCAAATTTACAACTGTAAAATGTAAAATGTCATCTAAATCTGTTTACTAGATTATGCTTGAACGTGGAACATACAACCGTCCATCCTCACAAAGGTTTTTGTAGGTTTGTCCATTATACAGTGCAACCAATTAGCGCAATGTATGGAATGTACATTATAAGTAACTATTACTTAACCCACACCATATTAATATATTGATTTATTCTTGATATACATATATTAATCTATATATATAATGAAATTGTAACGTTTGGCAAAATTCGTTTAACTTTTAGAGTTTGTTTTATTTCAACTAGTTCAAAAATTAGGAAAATACATTAATATAAACTACTTTAATCGAAAAAAACGCCACAAAATTACTCTTTTATTGAATTGACTGAAGACTTTAGTTTTAAATGTAAATACTATTAGGTGAGATGTTATTGCTTATTATAGGACTCTTAATTATTATATTTTTACAACGTAATTACTTTAATTACGATTAGAAAATAAATGTAGGTCGCTAGTATAAAATAAAAACAAAAAAAACCAATAAATAAAGCAAACTAAAATTGAAAAACATTTCAATTAATTCAATAACATTTATTAAAAAAAAATCGTAATCGTAAAATAATATATAGAGAATTAACGTGAACGTTTTGTTATATTACCTAATCTGGCTGGGTTACGTGGAAAACGAAAGCACCGGGACACGTGAAACTGGTCACCTGCAGGGATTATAGGCTTACTCTTATCTAGCAAAGCTAGGGAACATTGCATTTGTGTTTGTTACAAAAACTAATTTCGGTTTGTACAATAACAACAGTGTATATATAGCAGTATATGTATATTTTCTTTGTGTTTTTTTATCCTTATTTAAAGTAGGTAGACAGAAGGAGTTTACTGTCCAGACTCTCCGTTCTCCGCGTTCGCGCTTGTATGTGTACTTGTAACTTACAGATATGTGAGTATGGAAAGAAAAGAAAAAACATAATCGTGGACATGAACGCGAAAATGCAACTTTTGTGGGAACTATCTCCATCAGATGGAATTTTCTAGCAGTGTTTTATTATTTTTAAATTATTTAATTTTCCTACTGTAGTAGACAAAGCGCAGCGTTGAGTTCCACTAACCATCACATAATGTCTTCAAAAGTAGATAAGTCTCTCGGAGTGTGAACAGAAGGTTACATGTGGAGGAAAAGCGTAAGGTAGCTTAAATAATATAATAATATTTTCTATATATTTAATAAAATAGTAACTGATCGCTGTCTATACACAAAAGATATATGAGAAAATCTGTTATTGGGAGCAATATTACAGAACCAATGATTATTATTTTTTGTCAGTTTGTCAGTGCATTTGTGGACGCTAATCTCATTAACACCTTAAATAATTTAAATAAATTTTTCAGTATTTTATTTAAGCATTTAGTGTTTGTTTAACTTAAATCTGTTCATAAATAAAAATATATATAGTAATATTAAGTGTACTATTCAACAAAATTTCTTTATAATAATTATCTTATTGAATGAGCTGAAACTTTTCAAAATTTCATACAATGTTGTATTGTCTTAAAAGTTATAATAATATAAGAATTAAGATTATTAATAAATACATTTTTGTGTAATTCACGGGATGCGGGCGAAGCCGCGAGAGTATCGCTAGTATGGAATAAAATCGAAAAAGGTTGCATAGAGAACTATTATTAAATACATTAATAAAAATACTTGGACAATTCCCAAGAGGCGCGGGTTCAAATCCCGAAACGTTAAATCTTTCTAAATAAATATTTTTCTTTCGTGTGGAATAATACTTTAAAAATTATAAAAATATATAAATACTTATTATAATGAATTATTGTAAAACGTCCTAATAAAATTTTGACTATAACTTTTATTTAATACGTCAGGTTTTTATCTGAAATCGGCAAGGATTTATGAGCAAAAAGGGATTCCCGACTGGATAAGGTCAGATGTTAGTGTCAAAGAAGATCTCCTCGTGCCAACTGTTAGAAAATCTTTTTAAGATATTCTTACTGAAAATACATAATTCTTCTTAAACAGTTTATTATAATTTATTAGTATTTTGAACTCAAGAACATTTAATGAAATAATTTAAAACATATGTTGAAGCATACAAAATGCTGATGATAGAACGTATCAGCTTTATGTTGTATCCCGAACACAGCAAGATAGGCAGAGGGAACCTGTTGAAGTTAAGTGTTAAGACACTCTGTTCTCCATTATACAACGTAAAGAAAGGCAAAAAGTTCGAAATAGAATCGAAAATACCATAATATTACAAACATTAGTAGATATTCATTTCGCGTTTTTTTGTATTATTTTTTTTTTGTTGAAACTAAATCGTAAATTAGTTACTTTTTCATGGTGTAGTAAAAAAATATCTTATTTCTGATGTCTTAAGCTTACCATCCAATATCTCTTCCTAAATTGTGGCCACTGATCCACAATTGCTGTATTGATAGCCTCTATACCCGCGAACTGGCTGCCCAGGCCCAGAATGAAAAGCATGAAGAAGAACAGTATAGACCAGAGTTGTGGTATCGGCATTTGGAGTAATGCTTCAGGGTAGGCTACAAAAGCTAGTCCTGGGCCTTGTTCTGCTACATCTGTTAAGATATTTAGAAAATTTTAATTATTAGTACAATTTTGTTTTGTATATAAATATTTATATGTACAAGTATATCTGGTAGGAAACGTATAACTGTACACACAGCAGAACGTGGTTTTGACCTCGTCCAGTCCATAGCGTCCAATATATATTTTTTAAGCTTCACGCTGTATCCCGCACTCAGCAGAGTAGGCAGAGGGAATTTAGTGTAAGACACTCCGTTCTCCATTTTCTGCCGAATTCTGCAGGCATTGCGTGATAAGTAGCAGAACTCAACGCCGCACTTTGCCTCGACACCAGACCGAAGAAATGGAAATATGAATTTAAGTAAATATTTCATCTTCTCGAGTGGGGATCGAACCCACAACCAGTCGGTTTTACAGTCACACTTTATACCCCGGCGCCACGACTGGCCTCAAGTATTCAATTTCCCTAAAACCCTAAATACATGAATCATTTCAATAATCATAGATTAAAAAAACTAAATATATATATATATATATATTTAAGTTTTATCATATAATGAAACATTATTATAACATATAGTTAGTTAAGTACCTAACGTACTTGTAGTAAAAATCAAGATCATGAAACAAAAAAATCGGACAGAGCTACATATTTGGTACAGGCCTTGAGACATTACAAACAAAATATCAATAGTCCTAATATAAATTGAAACTATTGACAAAGTTGTAGATCATACAATGATTTACAAATATTTTTATTAATTTAAAATATATAACTCGAATATATTTCTACATCTGGACTTTTACATCTTTGAACTTAACTTAATAAAAATCTTTAATTTTCACGATTTCTATACATTTTGAAACACTTAAACCAAATTACAATACCAATTAACATATTTTTTTTATTTTTAATATAACACAAACAAAGCAAATTTTACAAAGCTTTAACCAAATAATCACTATAATAACCAGACGAAAATATTGTTATGAACTCACGTGGAGTGCTAAAACAACAAAAGATAGGCCATTCATTAATGTAATGATAAAGTCTATACTCGCTGATATAATACACGTAGTACAATAAACTAGTGTTGTAAAAACAAACCGATGATATTATGTTAAAACAAACTTTATTTAAATAATAAGGCAAATGAGTATAATACTATAGGATAAAGCAGAATAATGAATTTGAAATAAAATGATGGATTGATTAAAGTTATTGTTTGTAATATATTTTTTTAGCTGTACACAGCAGGGTAGTCAGAGAGAACCTAGTGTTTAGACACTCCGTTCTCACCAAGACACTTTCGTTTCACACTTTCAACTGATGTATTGTCGACGCATTGTGTGTTAAATTGCGGAACTCAACATCGCGCTTACCTCCTTACTAGAGCGATATAATGAAAATATTGAATACACCATTCACCCGAATCAGAATTGAACCCTAAACCGTCGCGTTTACATATTATATTTCTAATGAATTATTATATTTAATTTATTTCATTTCTCTACTATATTCAAGCATAATGTGGAGCATAATTATGAGTAATACAATCAACATATTATTAATATCATATTGATCCAGAGTCGTTTTTGTATAGACGTGTCAGAGACGTGTAGTGTCAGAGTGTCGCGACCAGTGATTTATGTGTATACAGGGTGGAAGCGTCAGCGCTCCTTTTACGGGAGCAGCATATAGGGCATATATATATATATATATATAGGCGTTTGATATATATTTATATATATCTCTCAAACGCATACCTAAGGAAATTAATCAAGATTTTTTTTTTAATTTCACGATGTTTATCGATACTGTATTTCGTGTGACGCAGTTACGAATAGATACCAATAACTAAACACCTACTACTATAAAAAAAACTAATAAGCGTTGCCGATCTGCCACTTTTCATTCTCAAAAAAATACCAGAACGAGAAAGTGATATCTCTCGTTCTATTTCACGTAATTCAACATCGCCGCCATTACCTACGACTCGAATTCGTGAATGAGGCGTGTGTGGTGTTATCGCTTTGATAGGTTTGTTTGTATCTGTGTGCGTCATTCTTGATAAATGGCGATTTATTTTCTTTTTCTTGGAAAAATCTCTTTTGTTTTTATTGTATTAAGTTTTTATAGAGTAGCTAAAACTGTGATTTCATTTAATGTGGTGATGACTAAAACACTCTGTATAACCGCAACCTGCCATCAGCACTACATAGTAGGTGTAGTGCTGATGGAAGGTTGCGGTCGAGTCTAACTCTTAATTACTACGGTACTAATAAATGACATATAATGGACTCATACCAAAATATATATAATAAATATAATATAATAATTCGAAGCCTATTCTAGGCAGGATCTTTTAAGATCGAATTTCTTATAAAGCAAAAATATGTGTAGAAGCGATTTGACCAATATTATATTATTGAATGTTGCTTGACGTCGCGGAGGCTGACGTGGTTTGCTAATACGAACTATTATACCGAAGTAATCTTAGTATGGCGTCACTGATGCCGTCTCGCGCTACATAAGATGCTTGTATGGCGTTGGTCGTGTAGTAAAGTAAAAAATATCCGAGACGCGACTGCGGGGCGCGGGCGAAAGCTCAGCAGAGCTTTTATTTGACATATCGGCCGTTTTGCGGTAGTGCGCTCGATCCAATTACTTATATATTCCTTTTATTATAACTAACGACTGTTGACAGTTATAGTGGAGAGGAAACTATACATTTTTGGTTAAATTCTAAAAAAATAATAGCCTTAAAAAGGGGGCAAAATTTGGTATTAAAGCTGCTAGGTCAAGTGAGGTATCAAATGACAAATGAATTGGCTCTAGCTAAGCTAAGCTTAAATATCAATAAAAGCTCGAGACCTCCAATTTTTGTATGGAAACATCGGTGGGCAAGCCTGACCCGCGCTTGTTCGGTTTTTTTATTCAATTATTTATATAATTATAATTAACATACCGGAATTTAAATTTGCGTCTCCTGGGCGGTGTTCTATTAAAGTGCGATTTTTTATTAAATTTAATATGTTTATATTAGCTATACAACAAAAGTAACCAAAGAATTAAAATAAATGTAAACTAAACTACGTATATGAATAGAAATGAAAGCATTTAACAAAAAATAAACAATATTTTGAATAAAACATGTTAGGCGATTGTCATGAAATGGACTATAGCGTTCAAAATTGAATTTACTCGAGCAAACGTCCCAAATTAGATTACGACAACGGGATACATTTACATGTCACACATACATATACTGTTGATTACTTGACTTCCCTTGTCCAAAAGAGGACTGGAATTATTACATCACATAAATAAAAATAAAAAATCAACTTTACGCAGAATCCCGCACACAGCAGGGCAAACATTGGGAACCTAATGTTAAGACACTCCGTTTCTCACTTCCCGCCGAATTCTCTTTATTCATTGTGTATTGATTGGCGGGACTCAACGCCGCGCTTTGATTCAACACCAGAAAGAAGAAATGGAAATATAAATTTAAATAAATATTTCATTACTTCGAGTGGGCAACCAACCCACAATCAGTCGGGTTTATAGTCACATTTTTTACATCACATAAAAAGGGTTTATATTTATTTTTAAAATACATCTTTTTGGACTCAATATTTATATTTAATTAATATTTCTAATTAAAATTAATATTACAAAATTTAATTTTACATTTAAAATTAATATTACATTGAGGTCAGTCGCGCAGGGGTACTAGCGTGCGTGTTGTCCGTCAAATACAAGAAAATAAGAAAATTCTATCGGAATTACATCTAAAATTACTTTCACCAAACTATCCTTAAAGTGCATCCTTTCAAATAAAGAAAGAATCATCGGAATCAGGTGACGTAATATTGAGTCATTCGTCCATTTGTCGCGCACATACCTAATGCAAATTTGAAACTTATGTGATTTTCTTATAGATACCATTGTCAAAAATGGACTAAAAAATTGGACCATACGAGAAGCACTAGCTTTCAAATAAAAAAAAATCAATAAAAATCGGTTCACCCAGTCAAAAGTTCTGAAGTAACAAACATAAAAAAAAAAACATAGAATCAAATTGATAACCTCCTCTTACAGAAGTCGGCTAAAAATATTATTTCTCTCTCAGATCAGACAAACATTGTTGTTTTATAAAACAAGTACCTTTGCGGGTTGTTGTTTGTGTTCGTGGCTTGCACCAATCCGTATGGATTAATCAACTTGGGCAGGTCAATACATCACGCTGGTTGAGCGTTTTCATTAATTTCGATGTTTTTTATATGTATACGAATATTGTATTTATTATATGCAGGTTTATCTTATACGGAATTTTATATTTTTTTATATGCTTATTTGCTATGTAATGTTATTTTTCTTCTGCCATTGCGAGAGGCATGTTGTTATGTCACTCAATCTCTATATATAAGACAGTAAAAATATTTTGTCTGTACATTTAGTAATTTTGACTGATATTGATAGAGGGACACTTAAAAAGAATAATAGAAAGCAAAAACATTTTTTTTTTAATTTTCTTGTCTGTCTGTCTGTCTATACGTATTGTCACATTTTCTCTGAAAGTACTGAACCGATTTACTTGAAAGTTTCACCAATTACTTTGTTTTAACCCAATAATAAAAATTTGTTTCATCAAAATCGGTTTATTAAATAAAAAAAACATATTAGAATATTCAGATTAAAGTAATAAAAAATCATATTGGAAGTCATTATATTTGTCAAACAATTAAGCTTATTAAATCAATAATCGTGTAGTTTCGCGGGCGAAGCCGCTGGCGAGCCGCTAGTACACAATAAGTCAGAAAATGGAGGGAAAGTAAGCTTCGTGGGAAAGCGTGAAGTCAGTCAATTCTTTACTCTCCTCATTCACACACTGAAAGCCACAGCTAGATTAACTTAAAGTTAAGACCTAAAAATAAAATAAATTACGAAAACATATGTAAAGATATATTAAAAAAATGCAGTAATTTAATGGAACTTCAATATGCAAGCGGTATACCCACTCCTATAAAAACAAGACATATCCATTATTATACATTATTATACTTTGAACTACAAGCTCAAACGCAAGCTCCAGTACGCCCAAACGAAAAGGCGACTGATTACATTTCTTATACAAACCCAAGTTCAGGCGCCCTAGAAGCCTCTTTTTAAACGCCATTACAAATGCAAATCCATCATATGTAGAAAAAACAGTTTACAAACACGATACAAGCACAGCCAAGCATATTGGACGGCTCGACCGCATGTTGGCGTAACAGGATCCAGCGATTGGGAGCCGTTAGCTCTCTTGGATTATTCTAATTTGTCTCCAATCGCGTATTCACGACGGGGCTGGTTTGCTTAGAATGGGAACGCTCCCAGCCCAATCGGCGGCCGCAAGCGGAGTTTCCAGTCCCGCAGGGAACTCACCTATCGCCTTCGACATTCTTTCAAGCAGCCACGTAGTGCTCACACTTACTCAGTGCCCGCTTCCCTACTTAACCAATGTCACTATAAATGTCATTAGGGCTATAACATTACCCTCAATTTCGATAAACACGTGTATACGCTTATTTGCAAATTGGTTGTCGTTCGCGTTGATACTGTGAGTTTGTTCTATTTTTTTTCTATTGTGTCATTTTATGATTGAAAGTGAACAAATTGTTGTGATAAATTATTAGTGGTGCTATGTTTCTATTTTATTAAATTGTAATATTTTTGATTCAAGATAATTATGAATTAAATCAGCTTCAGACTATTTTGAGTTGTTTATTTTTTTAATATTTATAAAATCTTTATATTTATACCGTTACCCATGCAATATTTAAAACTGTTGATTTACCGTACATAATAGATTCAGCCGGAGTATTGTTCGTGATGGCGGAATGACCGATACGTTTTGTTTAATTAAATTCAACGACTCAATATAAAGAAAATGTATAGATATATTTAATATTCATGTTTCAATAACGGACAAAAAGTAATAATATGGATTATTAGTTATGCTTATATATGTATTTTATTTATTAATATTAATAAAAACAAATAAAATTAACATTCGCAATATCTAAAATTATTATTTTCATTTTAGTACCATAAACTTTTTTAATAGCAGCTTGTATTTAGAACGATTTTTTTAAAGTGTATTTTATTTTTTCCTTTAGATTTTTAACGTATCATATCATTTAACACCAGAGAATCGAACGAGTCCAAACAGTACCTTTCTATCTTCCTTTACAATTTGTTTGTAAAGCTTTGAAATTTTATTAAATTGCAAAAGATTCCTCGTAGTGAGCGTGAAATCTTGAAAACTCAATTTCCAAATCATACACCTACTAACACGGCAAGTTAAATAAAAAGCTTGTAAAACACAATTATTTTTACATCAAAGACAATTTGAATTTCAATTTCAATTTTATTTGTATAGATGTCTACCCAAATAATGGTAGATATATTTCATTTGTGTCAATAAAAAAGCCATTAAATTATACAGAATATACGACTTATATTAGAAATGAAATGTATATTTCAGTATACGAGTATAGTATACTGCTACATCTATTGACATCCAATTTTCTATTAATTAATCGAAGTACTAATACTCTATTTATGGTATATGTAATTGATCTAAGCATCCAAACGACGACGACAAATTTTGTTCTTTCTATTTACATTTTAAAAGTGTGGTAAGTAAATCTGAATTGGCTATTATGATTTATTAAAAGTAAATCTGAATTGGCTATTATGATTGAGAAAATAATATAACACAGTCAATTATACATTTTTTTCAGCTTCACGTTTTATTCCGCATGTAGCAGGGTAGGCAGAGGGTCTTAATAGTAGGATAAGACTCCGCTTTCCACATTCCGCCGAATTCTAGAGGCATTGCGTGTTGGGTTGCGGAACTCAACGCCCCGCTTTTGTATCGAACTCTAGAGCGAAGAAATCAAAATAATAAATGGGAATGGGTATCGAACCCACAACCTGTCGTGTTTACAGTCACACGCTTGTGCCCCTGTGCCTCTGTGTCCCTACTAGCCTTTATATCTTTCATGTATAATTATATAATTGTAAGCAAAACAATATAAAAAAGCCAACGTCACGCGGTGTTCCCAGGCGGTCACCCATCCAAGTACTGACCGCGCCCGACGTTACTTAACTTCGGTGATCGGACGAGAACCGGTGTGTTCAACGTAGTATGGACGTTGGCGAATTATTATCAATATATTAGAAATATAATCTTCAATTTATTAACTTCACGCACATTACGCACATAACAGAGGGAACCTGGGAACCTGAGTGTTCCATTAAGACATTTCCGTGCTTCATTAAAACATTTCCGTTGTCCACTTTCCGGCGTACGCTACTTAACGCCGCGATTTGCGAGCGATTAGTTATATTATAAATATTTAATATTTTAATTTTATATTATAAAATTAAAATATTAAATATTTCACTTCCTCGAGTATGCATCGAACCTATATTGTGTACAGTCGCACGCTTGTGCTTCTGAGCCACGACGGTCTTAGCTTACAGGATTTGGATAGAAAAAGTTAAACTAAATTCTCAAAATTAGAAATTTATTAATTATGTTTCAATTATAATGAATAATAGTAATAAAAAAATATAATAATATAAATTAAAAAAAAAAGGAAACCTCTCCGGCGGGGAATCGAACCCCGGTCTCCCGCGTGACAGGCGGGGATACTGACCACTATACTACCGAAGACCATGACACGAGTATCGAAATACTCTGTCATTTAATGTGATGTAAATATTTTATACTTTATTATGTATTTTATAACTATTTAAATTGTATTATCAGCACCCAAAAAAAAAGTCATTGTAGACTCCTTGGTTTTTGTTTCTATTAATAGAGTTTCGCACCCAAAGGATAAAACACGACTATATTACTAAGACTTCGCTATTCGTACGTTAAACAGTTGAAATTTTCACAGATTTTTTTTATTTTTTGTGCCTCTATAAGAACAAATACTTAAAAGAAACAATAAAAAAAATATTTAAAAAGACTCCCATAGATTTTTATACATAATGGTCCGGAGCCCATTGTACGTGAGTCCTACTAGCACTTGTTTATTATAACGTAAAGTTCAAATACTTATTTGTAAATCGTATTTATAAACCGTTCTCAAGTTTGAGATCGATCTTAGACTTAAAAGCGATTTATAAATACAGACCCAAGTATCAGTACCTACTTAATTTTATAGTTTTACGCCCATAATTAATAATCTATTAATAATCTAGAGATTGGATAGATATATGGACCAATCGAAGATTGACGTGGGAGATAGATTATTAATATTGGTGTATATTGATTTTTTTACTATACTAAGAATAAAAACGTAGTATTTTGAGATTGTCATTTATATATTAAATTCTCGTTTGTCTTAAAGTACAAGTTTTTTGCCATCTAACTCTTTCAATCAAATCAAATCCATACGAAATCTTGATTATATTTAAAAGTAAAAATGGAGAATGGGAAGTCGGTAATGGGGTGTGGTGGAACCCTAGATTCCCTCTGCCTACCCTATTATCTGCGGGATACGATGCGAAGCTGAATTAAAGTTTTGACATAAAACTATCTACAGATTCGTTCCGGTGGTCAAACGAAAATAATTAAAATTTAAGACACGACTCATACTAAATGTAACAAAGGCTCTATAAGCCTTTCTCGATAAATTGACTATTTAACACACTTTACAAGATTTTTTCAGTTTGAATCAGTAATCCTGAGATTAGTTAGCCCTTTGAACCAAACAAATATCAACTTTAAAATATTAGTATAGATTTTATTTTAATTAATTTAGTTACAGTCATTTTGTTTATTTTACATCGCACATACTAATACGTTGAGTTTGTTAACTCAAGTCAGACGGTGGTAATATAATAAGAAAATTTATTAAATTTTTAATAACATTTTATGAAATTTTAAACATTACCAACGCTCTGTTATTCAACTTGAAAGAACGCGAGGAGGATGTTAATATCAAAACAAGTAAATGTTATAGGTACTCAAATTTCCTATAATGTAATATTATTTTAGACAATATTTTATATTGTATATTGAATTTATGAAAACTAAGTTATTGCAGAAAATATTCCTATAGTTGAAAACAAAGATTAAAATGAATTAAAAAGAAAGCAATTTTTTGTGTATTATTAAAGAACGAAGAAGGACACAGTTCTCTACTGCTTGTTTGTTTTTTTGAGGTTTTAAAACCTTTCAATTAACCACTGTGTTTGCATTCGAATTTAATATACATATAAAGGTAAAAAGTTATAAATATATAATAATCCCTTTTCATATATATATTTTATACTACCGTTAAATATGTTTTAAATACAATACTTATTAAAATATCACTTTAATATCCTAAATGCAAAACTTTACTTTTATTGATATTAAAGTAATTTATAATTTAACCCAGCTTTATGAGAGTGGAGTCTGAGATCTGTCACATTAAACCCAATGATTTTAAAGTAATTTCCTACAAAATTTCAATTTGAAAAGTAGCATTAAGATTAAACATCCATTTTAACATATCAATCTATATATAAGATTTACTAAAGAAAAATAAACTTACCGTCAACACTAACACCCATCTGTCTAGCCTGAAAGCCGAGGACTGTAAATATGGCAACTCCAGCGTAAATCGACGTCAAAAAGTCCGCCACGCTGACAAATACGGCGTCGAAATGGCAGTTGTTGTAGAAGTTATTATACGACGCCAAAGTTACCAGCGACCCGCACGCAACACCGAACGAATAGAAAATCTGGTAAATGTGATATTCAAGTTATTCAATGGAGTTTAGTGCTATAAGCAATAGGATAAAGAGTTTCACACTGTATCCCGCACACAGCACGGTGGGCAGTGTGCCTAGTGTTAAGACCAGGAGGCATAGGTTCGACTCCCGCTACGTTCATATTTTTATATGTTTTCTAAATAAATATTTTCGATATTGAACCTTATATATAAAATAAATATTTCAAAATACAATTAGACATTAGAAATCATCTACCTAGCCGAAATTAGAAAAATAAATAATAACAAAAAATAAAAAATTACACAATTAAATCAAAATGAATTCAAAATAGCAACCAGTAAAGTTACAATCTTAATCCAAACCAAGTTTAACTTAAAGAAAAAAAAATTGAAACATGAGCTGCTAAGTTATTTGCTGGAAAGTTTTAAAAGTCGCTCAGTAGCTTAAGTGAAAAAGTTGAACCAAAAAACTTGAAAAAAACTTATAAAGCAGCGTGAATTAATTTGAAACTTTTTATTAATCACCGCATAATTTGTTCCAATTTTCTACTTAATTAACGTTTAGGTGTTTATTTATGTATTAGGGAAAAAGGAAATGGGTTCCGATAAATTTTATGGAGTGATTTGTGTTCATCTCAACTTTTGCCACTGGTGATGGGTGACTTGATGACTTTTCTTAAACGAAGTTTAGTTACTTTTTATTACTTTGACTACATTTTGTTGTCCATTAATAACTTTAGCTACAAATAAAAAATCAGGTTAACGCTGTATCCCGCACACAGCAGGGTAGGCAGAGGGAAGCTAGTGTAAGGACACTCTGTTCCCCACTTTTTGCCGAATTCTGGAGGCATTGCGTGTTGAGTGGCAGAACTCAATGCCGCGCTTGATCTCGACACCAGAGCGAAGAAATGGAAATATAAATTTAAGTAAATATTTCATTTCCTCGAGTGGGAATCGAACCCACAGCCAGTCGGTTTTACAGTCACACTTTGTGCGCCTAAGCCACGACTGGCCTGACTGGACTGATAATTTTAGTTGAACTGTCATATTTTAAGATATCGTAAAATTTAAAAGAATGGTCAATAAAACATTCAAAAAAAGGGATCTTGGAGATGAATACAACAAGCAGAGCCATTATCTGTAAACGTCGAACTAGGCTACTTTCTAAGCTATCACAACTTTTGTTAGTGTTAATGAGTGACTTTTCTTAAAATAATATTATCAACTTTTTATTATTCTAACGAAATTTTCTTGTTCATTAATACCATTATTTAAGTTGAATTGCTATAATTAAAAATATCGTATATAAACGTGTGTGTAATTAAAGTATATAACATTAAGAAAAAGGGATCTTGGAGGTGACAAGCAGGGCCATTATCTAAAAACGTAGAGTTCCTTTTCTTAACGTTGAACTTCGTCAGAATTCAAGCCGAAAGCCAAGGATAAAGTGCCTTGACACTAGATTCTCTCCATCTACCCTGCAGGATACAGCATAAATATAAAAAAAATATATAGCTCATCAAAATTACCTGTGAAGCAGCGTCACCCCACACGCGTGCTGATAACAACCTATCCCAATCAGGTAACAGGTAAAACTTAATTCCGTCCAAAGCTCCTTCTAACGTAACTCCTCTTATCATCAACGCGGTCAACATCACGTAAGGGAATATTGCTGTGAAGTATACCACTTTCCCAGCTGATTGAACACCCTGTATTAAATAAAAAGGAAACATTAAGAAAGCATAATAATTAAATCGTTTAGATTTAACTTTATGCCTTCTTAATGTTTATTTCATTATATATTTTTTATTATACTGCAAACGAGACAGATTGTGGCTTCGATTCCCACTGGAGGAAATTCAATATTTAATATTTTCATTTTTTCGCTCTGGTGTCGAGGTATAGAAATGTGAAATTTCGTTGTGTTTCGCCATTTTATACGTAATGCCTACAGAATTCGGCGGAAATTGGGGAGCACAATGTCTAAATAATAGGTTTGTTTCTGCCTATCTCATGCAAGATACAGCGTGAAACTAAAAAAAACGAATACTTGGATTGGTACACATTTTTGATGTGCATGTGACTAATTTATTCTAATAGGCTTCATATTAGAAGTAGTCAGAGAGAACATGATCATCATGTTATAAAACAATCGAATTTTTGGTAGCAGTATTAAAATAAAATAATATTTCTTGGTGAGCTACCATCCTGGCATACATACATACATAGATAATAATCAGAATTAATGACAAACTGATAAGACACTTTTGATATCATTTACATAATCATTACAGATGTAAAGTACAGTGAACTTTTTAGTTTATTGGGTGGAAAAAGATAATACTTGCTACTTCATTTTTAAATTAATAGTTTTTTTTATTAATATTTATTAAAAGTTTTTGCTTTACAACTTTTTTGTATATAAAACAACTTTTTTTCTGTTTTCTTCTGTTCTATGTTCTAAATATGCCAGTTGAGAACAGACAAACTAGTTTATACGGTAAAAAAGAGAGAATATTACTTATCTTATTACTATTAATCAATACTATAAGATCAGAACGATATTATAAGGGCTTACCTTAATTACACATAAGAATGCGACGACCCAGGAAAAGAAGAGACAGCCAACTAAATGCCACTGTATGGTCCCCCAGTCTTCCCAAGTTGAGTCGCCCCGTCCTAGTACACGTTGGCTAAAAAAATATGTTATTTAGAGTTTTATTATATGTAATTTCATAAAAAAATATTTTATAAAATTTTCACGAAAAGAATAAGAAAAAATGAAACTTTAAATTTATAGAAATTGCGAGCTATATCTTATATCATTTAAATTAATTATGTAATTGAGTTAAGTACGTAAGTAAGAAATGTCCGAAATATGCCTTTATAAAGGCCATAATAAGCTTTACTGTATTAATAAATTCAGTAGCCATTATCATTTTTATCCATGTATTGTTTGATAGCAATAAGGTCATTACTTAATATCATATATTATATGTAAATAGTAGTGATAAAGATAATCATTTCCACAACGGCGTTGAGTTAAGCCACTCAACACGCAATGCCTCAAAATATTCTGTGAAAAGTGGGGAACGGAGTGTCTTAATACTAGGCTCCCTATGTTTACCCCACTATGTGCATGTGTGAAACTGAATAAATGATATAAAAAAATAAATAAATGCTTCACGCTGTATCCTGCATACAGCAGGATAGGTAGAGGGAACCTAGTGTTAAGACACTCCGTTCCCCATTTTCTGTCGAATTCTGAAGGCATTGCGTGTTGAGTGACAGGACTTACCGCCGCGCTTTGAGTCGACACCAGAGCGAAGAAATGGAAATATAAATTTAAGTAAATATTATTTATCGAGTGGGGATTTAACCCACAACCAGTCGGTTTTACAGTCACACTTAGCGCCACTGGGCCACGACTGGCCTCAAGTATCTCTATATGAAATTTTATCACAATAAGATCAGCAGTTTGGCCCTGATTGTGTTACAGACAGACATATAGAGTTACTTTCGAATTTATAATATTAGTATGAATGTGTTTTGTCTGTCAATCCTGGCGTGATATGTCCAGATGATATAATGAAATATTAATACTAGTTAACTTTTTCCGTCTTCATCTCAATGTGAATTGAAGAACCAATAAATATTCGAAAAGTACTGTCATCACGCCCAAAAGTGATACCAGAGTTAATTTACAAACTGAATATAAATACATTGATATTACATAAAAAACTGGGATAAAGCTTCGATATCTCTGACATAAATTCTTAATTTTGGTAAAAATATCGGAAAATAAAATATATTGGGTGTAAAGAGAAGAACTATTCTTCAACAATTAACTTACTAAAAATATTCTTCGCCAGCCAAAACCCTGTTCACATTTTGGTACCAGGGAATAACTTCTGTGCCATTCAAACAAGATTGTCCGTCGTAGGGCTCGAACCCCGTACTCTTGCATATGTCACCAATGCTCATGCACTGTCGCAAGTAGTATGTGAGATCTGATGCTGCTCCTGTGTTATTTACTCGGCATTCCTTGTCGTAAACTCCACTGTAACAAACTGGATTGGCATAGACAAAATATATAAATTATTATTTTTTTTGTGAATATTTTATGATTATTTACATATTTTTTTGCTTCACGCTGTATCCTGGACCTGGTGTTAAGATACTCCGTTCTTTATTTTCTACTGAATTCTAGAGGCATGGCGGTTTGAGTTATAAAACTCAACGCAGCGCTTTGCCTCGACACCAGAGAGAAGAAATCAAAATATGATATATTTAATTTCCTCGGATGGGATTCAAACCCACAACCTGTCGTTAATTGTCACATGCTTGGGTCGCCAGGACTAGCTTTAATGGCTTTTTATATATACAACAGAAAAATCAATTGTTCTACTGATAATAAAATAAAACATGGATTGTCATTTTATAACTATTCCCGAAAATAAAATATAATGTCTTTGAAACGACAACGTGCATAAATATCAGCTTTATGCTTTATACCGCACATAGCAAGGTAGGCAGAAGGAACCTAGTGTCACGACACTCGGTCCTCCTCTTTAATTATTTTGAGAAACATTGCGTGATCAGAAGAGAAACTAAACGCCGCGTCTTGTCTTATCAATGCGGAGAAATAAAAATAATTTATCGGGAGAAGTGGGGATCGAACTCTCAACCATTGCGTCTTTTTTTGGGGCTACGATGACCTCAATTTCGTATATTTTTATCAAAAAATCGATTTGTATTAAAACCGTCTTTATGTTATAATAATATGTAAATACATATAATTCGGATGCTATACAGACGCTAGCAATATATATTTTACCATCAGTAAAGATACAAATCTAATAATCGCGTCTCTTTTTTATGAGAATGATATGTATATTCATCTGTCGTAAAATGTATACGAATCAAGTATAAAGTTTTAAAACTAGCTACGTATTGTGACTTTATCCGAATGTAAAAAACGATAAATAAATAACTTTTAGTAAAATATTCAGGTCACTAAGAACCAAGCAATTTAAAGAAAAAAACCACGCGTTATTAATAAATACATCGAAATAAGTGGGGAACGGTGTTTCTTAATACTAGATTAGCTTAACATCTGCCTATCCTGCTGTGAGCGGGATACAGCGTGAAGCTTATTTTTTTTATATCATTAAACACAAAAAAATTTTTCATTATGCATGTTTAAGTAAGTTAAAATAAATAATTGGTTAATCACAAATAAAAAAACTTACATTGAGTGTTAAAGCTGTTTTCACACGATCCCCAATCCAAATTACCACCAATCGACATAAACGTATAGAAGCTAGTCCACGCTACTATAATCATGTAATAAATAGAAATTAAACTGATTACAACTAGAGTACAATAACCAACTCCACTGAAAAACGGACTTATTGCGGAAAACGCTTTCAATGGTCCCAGCGATGTATATTGTCCAATATAAAGCTCGAGAAAGAACAGGGGAAGTCCGATTAGGATCAACATCAGGAAAAATGGAATTAAAAATGCACCTGAAACAAAAAAAAATGCTTAAAAAAATTGTTTGCAATAAGAAAATTTCTGTAGGATCACTTTTTCTGTCCGTCGATGATTCATAAGATTATCATCCATATCGTAGAAATTTGTTTAAAAATTTACGTAGTTAGTATTTTTTTATACGTTTTCTTTTACATTTGTAAGTCTGTACTGAATATCTGTACTGGGTAGGTACATATTACTTAAATTTAATTTAAACATTTTTATTTTTTATGCTGTAAGTCACGAAGAGAATACCTGAGGGATCGCAAGTCCGGACATGTCAATCTTACTTAAATTTTCAAGTAAACAATAACTTTGAATAAGTTATTTTCAAAAGGGAATCTCAGAGAAATGAGCTTTGTAATGCGTATATTGTGTTATTGCATTTCCTTTGTTGCGTCCGAGAACAAATTCTGTTATTCTTGAAAGAAAATGTGGAAAAATATTTTGTTACAAAATTCCTTTAAATGCTTAGTTTCGTAGAACGTTCGTTTTAATCTATATAATCTTTTAGAGCTAAGCGGCGACCTACAGTATTCCTGTCCTTACCCAGAATATATCCGCAACTATAGAACAATTTTATTATATTAAGCTTATGAGATATTACTTACCTTATTAAATAAGTTGGTATTGCAATGAATAAGAAGAAAACAAAAATAATTATAAACATGGAAGAAATAACAATAAAAATAGACAGCGAAAATGTGGAATATGTAACAAATTATATATACTTAGGGCAAATAGTTGCTTTTAAAAATTAAACAGATATAGAAATAGATAGATGAGTGAAGTGTGCTTGGAAAGGGTATTGGTCCTTAATAAAAATATTTAAAAATTGTAGTTTTTCTATGTTATCTAAGAAAAAAATATTCGAGCTGTACATCTTGCCACGTCTCACATATGGTTGCCAACTTGAGCTTTGTCTCGGAAAAATTTAATAAAATTTAGAACATGTCAAAGAGGAATGGAACGAAGTCTGTTAGGAGTGACGTTGAAAGATTATAATAGAGCAGAAGACATGAGGTCAACAGCTAAGGTTGAAGATATAATAATGAAAGTAAAATAGCTAAAATGGCGATGGACAGGACACATGTCAAAGGACTGGACTATAAAATAGACTAAATTAATTTCAGAATGGGAACCACGTGATGGTAAAAGACGAAGAGGCAGATAAGTCAAAAGTTTGATGGATGATATTAAAGTTATTGGAGAGAAAGCTTAAATGTTTACTTATTCAGGTTAGATAAAGCTTAAAATCAGCAATAAAGGCTACAAAAAAAACTTATACTATATTCGATTTATGACTAGGACCATAAAAAATCATTTAAATGTTCTTAAGCGCAACTGACAGATTCCCTACCGTCATATATTAAAATACAAGTAATAATGAAAATTATTTTCTATTTCATGTAAGAGAAGTACACAAGAGTTTCACGTAAATATTTATCCTAATAAAATATTAACAGATCTACAAAATAAAAGGAACTATAGTACATTATCCATACATAACTGGGTACATACCACCACCATTCCTATAGCAAAGGTAGGGAAATCGCCACACATTCCCCAAGCCGACGGCGTATCCCAAACATGCCAATATGAATTCCAGCGGCCGGCCCCACGCCGCTCTTTCAACGGCGTCTTCAGAACTCGCATTAACGCTCCCGTTGGCTGGAACGTTGTTCTTGTTAGCCTGTCAGTATATATTATTATAATTTAAAAGATCTTGAGTTTTTGTATATCTATATATTTTTGTTATATATCTATGTATAAAAAAGAGGTTATTCGTGTGGCTGTAAACGTGAGAGATTGAAGATTCGATTTCCGCTTTATGAAATGAAATATTTAATATTTTAATTTCTTTGCTTTGGTGTCGAGGCAAAACGCGACGTTGAGTTCCGACGCTCAACACGCAATTCCTCGAAAATTTGACTGAAAGTGGGAAACGGAGTGTCTTAACATTAGGTTCCGTCTGCCTAAACTACTTTTTGAGGGATACATAAAGCTGAAGACAAATATGAAATGAAATATGTATGTAAAAATATACGTATTATTATGTATGGTGCTTTATTGTAGACACTCTTTATTGCTGATAAATTGTAAGCTGAGTACCAAAACTATTGAAACTAATCGAGTTATACTAGCAATTGAGTATGTAGCCTTTTGATTAATTAAGTAGAGTGGACAAGATTAGTATTATGTATTATAAATCTTGTCTACTCTACTTAATCAGCCAATCAAAAGGCACTTTCTATTCTGTATATAGAGTAGGGTAGGGTAGGTCAACACCTACTGACAAGACATTTCGTTTTACATTTTCCTTTCGTAATCGAGATATTCCGTAATGAGTAGCGGAACTCAATACAAAAATGTATATATTAGTATAATTTTTACTAATTTACGACTAAAAAATATTTACTCAACCCAGTCGAAGCTATTTTATATTTAATTTTACTTAAGAATATTATATCATATATCATTATTAACTTTAATTACAGCCATAAATAATAAGATTAAATAATGATATAACTATGTCTGGAAAGTGCTTAATCTGCATAGATACGGTATAAATCCAGCAATTAATTTCGTATTGTGCTATTAATAGTAAATAAATGTCTGGCTCAATAAAAATATAGCTGAAAATATTTAAGTTATAAGCAAATTTTATTTCACTGTATCAATTTGCTAGTGCGGCGTTGTACTCCGCTACATAATATGTTATGTCTCAAATTAGGACACAAAGAGGAGAATAACTGTCTAATTTTCATCGCTTTGACACAATAATAATATTTATTATTATGTTGTTGTCTTATAAAAAAATAATATAATATACTTTGACTTATATTTTCGGTGACTCCGTTCTCACAGATCGGAATTTTTGACCTAAGACTTCGATAATAAATAATTAGTTTGGTGCCGTATAGATATTTTTAACATTTTAAAAGTGTTATTCCACACACTTAGGAAAAAAAAACTTATTTAGAAAACGTATAAAAATTTTGAGGCGCGGGTTCGAGTCCCGCTACGTTCAAATTTTTATACGTTTCCTAAATAAGTAATAACTTAACTTAACTTAACTTAGCTTCACGCTTTATCCCTTGCGGGGTAGTCAGAGAGAACGGAGCGCCAAACGCTACGGTCTCTACATACCTCTTTCGCCTCGTCCACTGTCATCAACCTCTTCATACATGCCCTTCGGGGGGTCCTCATGCTTTTTACGTGACCTTCCTCCAGTATCTTTGATACTGTGTTTTCGAAGGTCAACCGAGGTCTCCCCCTACCTCTCTTACCG
>JAATLQ010035597.1:0-30354 GCA_013421005.1 Heliconius erato x Heliconius himera
GAAATTTTCAAGTAAATCGGTTCAGTACTTTCAGAGAAAAATGCGGACAAAAATATGTCGACAGACAGACAGACAGACAGACAAGAAATTCAAAAAAAATCTTTTTGCTTTCTATTATTCTTTTTAAGTGTCCCTCTATCCATTTCAGTCAAAATTACTAAATGTACAGACAAAATATTTTTACTGTCTTATTATATATAGAGATAGAGATAATCCGCCGACATTTTGTAGTGTAAAAAACAATAAAATTCAGATAGTTGTTTCGCAGTGGGTCAGTGTCTAACAAAATGCGATAGTTGTAATTTCTCTCTCCACATAGGGCATCTCTATCCAGGGGATCTCTATCTAAGGGATCTTCACCCAGGGGATCTCCATCCAGAGGATCTCCGCCCAGGGGATCTCCACTAAGGAGATCTCTACTCAGGGGAACACAACTTAGGGGCACTCCACTCAGGAGATTGCCGTTCACGTAAAATTCGTGAAGACGAAAAAAAACCATTTAACTTTACCATAATTTTCATTGTTCCGCGCCATCATATTTGATAAGCTAGTCTGTCCGTGGAACGAGTATCGGTATACGTAGGTCGGCTCGCCTGACTTTTTAGCATGTAGCTGTGCCATCTTGCCTACGTCTGCTACAAAGAGACGGTCGCCGAGAGCCTGAAAAATTTTTATAATTATAAAAAATATTAAAAATATATCAGCATCACGCTGTATCCTGTACACAGCAGAGTAGGCAGAGGGAATCTAGTATTAAGACACTTCATTCCCCACTTTCCGCCCAGTTCTGCAGGCATTGCGTGTTAAGTGGCGGAACTCAACGCCGCGCTTTGCCTCGACACCAGAGCGAAGAAATGGAAATATAAATGTAAATAAATATTTCATTTTCTCGAGTGGGGTTCGAACCTACAACCAGTTGATTTTACAGTCACATTTTGTGCTCCTGCATTACGACTGGCTCATAAAAAAATATTAAATATATGTATAAAGTATTAAAATATTATATGTAAAAAAAATATTTGGAATTATATGGGGCTGTCCGGTGCCCTATGCTAACCTGCTGTTTGTGTGATACAGCGTAAAGCTGAAAAACATAAATTATTGTGAAATGTATTTTACCTGAACCAATTGTGCGTATGTGTTTTGACCAACAGGTTTTCCTTCCAAGTAGTGATCTTTGATCTTCTTAGCAACAATCGGTCTGAGTTCTAGAGGCAAGGTGTCGTTATACTCGAAGATGTTACTAGCGAGGTATTCCCATCTGGACTCCAACTCTGGCAGGATTGTTGGATCTTTTTGGTAAACTGTGAAATATGAGCAGTTTCTTATTATATACGTATTTAAATAATTCTTTTGATGACTTAGGTGTCGATTATGCTCTTGAATTTATAGTTAAACGAAAAAATAATTATACATAATAAGTTCTCAGTTAAATTAAGAGTTTAAATAAACATTTGGGTGTAGTTGTTGCCACTTAAGGTTAACTTAATTCTTCTTTATTCGTCGACTAAAATTATGCGATGTTTAAAAAAAAGCGGCAATAGAAAAGCATTATCAGTAAAAATTTTAATAGTCGACTATCGCGACTAATGAGAATCGGCCTGGTGGTAGACGGACAAACAGAGTAACAGACGGACAGACAGGTGCGGAGTTTTTGTGATCTCCACTCTCCCTACAAAGAAAATCCGAAAATTCGTGTCGGAAGCCAACGATTTCCTTATCAAAACTGGAAAAAATAAAATGGATCGGATTGGAGATAGCACTCATAAGGATCTTGTGTACCATCAGATAATTTCAAGTTGCCACAATGGCTTCGTTATTTAAATAATTTGTTTAAAACGTAAAAACAATAGGTATTTGTATTATAAACACAGCACTATTGTAATTTGTTGTGTATTTAAGTGTTAATTTAATATTTACTTTGTTCATAGGAGACTATTCTTAGAAACATAAAAGATAAGATAACTAACCGAACACGTGAGATGTTACCTGAAATGAATATGCGAGTAAAATGCACTTAACTTTTCTGTATAAGTGTTTATTAGATATGAAATATTTAACTCATGGGAGCCTAGTATTGAGATACTCCGTTTTTCCGGCCGCCGATATCTAGGAGCAGGAATTAACGCTGTGCTTTGTCTCGACACCAGAGCGAAGAAATGAAAATATGAAATATTTAATTTCATGGACTTCATTTCATCATTTTCAAACTAATTATACCATTAAGTTAACACAATAATATATATTTAAAAATTGTGTTAATGGAGATGACGTAATAAAGACAATTATGAAGTAAGACGTTTTTTGTTTAATTCCTTATAACAAAATAATTAAATCCGTTGTCACATAGTGGCAAATCGTCAACAGTGGGACGACTGTTAACGCGACAGGTGTGAGTTCGACTTCCAAAACTTTTTTAAACACGCACGCACGCACACACTACACGATATTATTGTATAAGATGTACTACTACTTTTAAAAAAAACCATTTAAAAAAAACGTTTATTACGTACCTCAAAATTGAATATGCTTGACTTATTTAAAGTTAACTAATGATTATCGAATGCTTATAATGTAAAAATTGTAAAATTTACAATAAAAAATATAGTTCTTACCAGCAGCAGGATACAATCCTTCTTCAGATGTGACAGATGTGATGAGAGGCGATCGTTGCATGTCTCCGGCCGCAGTTGCAATATACGGGTACTTGGTTAGGAAAGGATCCTTTGTGCCTACAGCTTCTGCGGTTGGCGTGAATATCGTGAAGAGGTTCACTCTCCAATCCTGTAGGTTTAAGATTATTTTTAAAAAGTTTTTAGAGTTGGGTACCTCATAATAAATAATTTAAATTTTATAGGTTGAGCCCACAAATTTAAGTGTGTTAACTAATATAAGTCACCTACGCGTTGATCTATAGTCAAGAAATTACATAATTACATAAACATCGGTGGGCCAGTCAGTCCAACGTAAAGAAGCTGATGCTAGTTACTATCCTATAATCAGATAGTTAAATACTTATTAGGAAAACGTCTATCTGTACTAACTGAACGTAGCGGGATTCGGACTCACGACTCATGGATACTGTCCGCTCGCCCTGACCACTAGTGGAGGCCATACAAGTTATGAGTGCATGTGCAGGTCGAGCAAATATCAATATTGATATTTTATACCGCACGGTTTTGCTGACGCGCGAGCATAACCGAGCTTGTGCGGCGTCCGGCGAGCGTGCCTGACACAGTTCTCAGTTATTAATAGTTTCAAATAAAGTTTTCCATCTATTGATATATATTTTTTGAAATCTATTGATGTAAATTTTAATTCATTTATCAATTTAACCTGGAAGAAATACTTTTTTTTAATCAACAGCATTTAGACCATTGAGGGCGATCTCTTTTGCTGTTCTACAGAACAAGTGTTAAGCCAAATACAGCTATAACATCATCCTCGTCTATTGTAGTTTGTTAGGCACTGTACACAGTCCCTAGTAGACGTCTTATATACATTTTCATGTAGCTCCACTGAGAGTTCACGGCAACACAGTGCATGCAAACCCTAACGTGTATGTGCTATATGAAACTCGGTTATACCTGGCAGTTATGCATGTACGGCTAAAACAATCATGCAAATGTATGGTCTCCATAAGCCATATTTCTGTCTAAAAATTCTTAAAAACATTGAATTTGTCTAGTATAGTAGAAAACTTATCGAATAGGTTTCTCTATTACGTACACACCCCACCGCGTGAACAGGATCAGACCTAATTTCTGTACTTACAAACTGAAACTACTAAAAAACAAAAAGAAAAACCGGATAAAACATACATATTAATATAGGACATTTATCTACTATTAAGACAATCGTGGCGCAAAGGGACAGCCTCATTGACGGCGTAAGCACGATGGTTGTGGGTTTTATCCCCATTCTGAGGAATGATCATATTTGTTAACATATGTTATTAATAGCAAGCTACTCACAAACATCTCAACTTGGGCTTTAACCAGTACTTCTGCAGGTCTGTACTTCAGGCAGTCCGCCATTTCGCGGTTCGTCGAAGTGGGGCAACCGACGATAGAAGATAGAGCCTTGGCTTTCTCAGCTGGTTTCGTCGCGTGAGTCCAGGAGCACAACGCGGACCCACTGAATGCTATGCCTCGGTGGAATGTACCTTGGGATTTAATTAAGTTTTTTTTATTTATTTTATATTGTAACCCGTATATAGTGAGATAGACAGGGAGAGCCTAGTGTCGGGACAGTCTGTGTTTCATTTTCTAACCGTATACGAGACAATGAGTCGAAATTTTTTGCAGTGTTGTCCTATCTTTTTTGATATGAATTTTAGAAAGGTACGTTATAATTTATATGTAGTTTAATCATATATTTCCATTTTAATAAATAAGAAATTTAATTCATTTTAATTAATTTGGGGATTGAGTAATACTAAAATTTACAATTGGTAACCAAATGTTAGTTATAAATGTGATAGTTTTTATTATTTAGTAACCACATTTTATGACAAAAATGCCTTGCAATTCAAAAAAATATATAGGAATCAATTTTTTTATGAATATAAGTACTCAAAGTTACGTGTTTCTAAGTATGCAACCGATCACAGTTTTTATATAACAAAATGGTCAATTAGTTCCAACTAGCATTACCTATATAAATAAAACTTAAGAGAATTCTAAACGTTTGTCTAAAAAAGCAAAAAAGTTTGTTGTATTGAAGCTCTTTTGTTTTTTTTATTTTTTAGTATTTGTTGTTATAGCGGTAACAGAAATACATCATTTGTGAAAATTTTATCTGTCTATCACGGCTCGTGAGATATAGCTGGTGACCGACGGACAGACGGACAGCAGAGCCTTAGTAATAGATCCCCGCTTTACCTCTAGGGTAAGGAACTCTAAGAAGCTATCTATATCCAAAAAAATATACATAAAAAGCTTAATAGTTGTTTCAAGGTCTATCGGTCGGTTACCTGCCTCCACATAGATATGTAGATAGTAGTGTGTAGATTAATATAAAACTATTGTTCGAATTTTATATTTGTCTTAGTTCAAGTCATAATTATAATGTTTCACAATTTATACTACTTTTAATAAATACTTAAGTTAAGCTGGTTGTTAGTTGGTCATGAATGGCTGTATTTACACATAAAGACTGTTGGTTCGACTCGCAAAACCCCTAAAACTTGACTAGGTAGAACAGTGTTTTAGACTTAAAACACTCAGCTCTCCGCTTATTTTTACATTTTACACAAATTTTAAGATAAGATATTTTAAAAAAAAACCTATAATATATTTAAGGTAGCTTTTTTTTTCCCTTACCTCGTGATAACGGTGACAAGTAGTGATAATGGACACTGGCACCCCCAGCGGAACAGCCAGTCAGTGTGATGCTATCAGGGTTACCACCGAACATCATGATGTTATCTCGAACCCATTTTAGAGCAAACGACTGATCTTTTAGTCCAGCGTTCCCCGGTATTACTTCGTCGCCTGTACTTAGAAATCCTGTGAGAAAGAATAAAATTGACTTCATTTGTTATTAGTTTTTTAAATTTATTACTATCAAATATCCATACAAATATAATTTTACAATGATAAGGCACTACAAGAAACCACGAAGGTTTGTCTTGAACACCATAATTCGTCTAAATTAGATTTAAATAATATTTCTGTAATATTTGATTTAAACTCCCCTTAGTAATTTTACTTCGTATAAATAATAATTTAATAATGTTTCATTTATTGTTTACGAAAAAAAAACAATCTTCATTTCCTCTGATACAAGGCAAAGTGCAGCGTTTAGTTTCGTCACTCAACACGTAATACTTCCAGAACTCAACGGAAAGTGGGGAACGCAAATTAATAGTTAATTGTAAGGAGATAGGCCTTCAATTAGGCGGACCCTGCCAACAACCGGGATTAATGCCAGGAGGAAGAAGATATAGGCTTTTAATATTTTTTTCTTATAAAACCCAGAATTCGCGGTACAGTCATAAACAACTGCAACACACAGAGTCATTAATCAGCATTTAACTAATGGCGATACATAAATTTGGTCCGGTTTAATGCTAATTAATCGCAAAGTGTAATCGTAAATCGTCTATAAGTAGAGATTATATAAATCAATAATAACTACAGTAAATCGTTCATCCTTAACAAAATTTTTGGATAAAATAATTAAATTAAAAGAAGGCCGTCGAGTTGTGGCGCATTAGCTCAATTATAAGAAATTCTAAAGGTATTGTGTGTCGAGTGGCGGAACTCCTCAAATTGCCTCAATACCAGAACGAAGAAATGGAAATATTAAATACTAATTTTCTCCAGTAGAAATCGAACCCACAACCTGTCACGTTTATAGTCTTACTTTGTGCCCCTGCACCACGACTGGCTTTAAACATCACGCAGCTAGATTTAAACAGCCCATGTTTCTAATATTTGTGATTTAATAAAAAAAGAAGCTTCCGGTGGTTCCCGCATAGTAAGATACTTCGTTTCGCACTTTCCACCCATTTTTGAAGGCATTGCACGCTGCATACGGTAACTAACGCCGCGCTTTGTCTACCAAAGCGGAGAAATAAAAATAAATTAAATATGTATTAATTTCCCCGAGTGGGAATCGAACCAACAATCGTCGCGATTACAGTAGCTTACTACTAGAAGCAACTACAAAATAAATAAAATTAAATAATACTTAGAGTAAACGGAAAAGCAATAGAAACACATATGTATACCTAATGGATAAGTCGTGGCGTAAGGGCACAAAGTGTGGCTGTATAGGGGACTTGTTGTGGGTTCGATCCCCACTAGATAATATGAAATATTTATTTAAATTTATATTTTCATTTCTTCGATCAGGTGTTAAAGCAAAACGCGATTTTAAGTTCCGCCATTTAGCACGCAATGCCTCCAGAATTCGGCAAAAAAGAAACGGAGTGTCTTAACTTTGGTTCCGCTTACACTGCTGTGCGCGTGTGATACAGCGTGAAGCTAAAAAAAAATAGAAATATATACTTTTATTTTACCTAGCGGCCCCAATCTGTAATTAAGCGTGACAACCACAACATCTTTGTCCATAATATGTGATGCTTCATACAAAGACCCGCTCCCATACATGTAGGCACCGCCGTGGATGAAGATCAGCACTGGTAGAGATGCTGCGGCATTGACGTTTGGCGTGTGGACGTTCACGAATAGGCAGTCCTCGCTTCCTGTTTTGAAGAGAATGGTATTAAATTTTATTAGTTTTTGTAGTATGGAGATCGTTGTGGGTTCGAGTCCCACTCGGGGGAATGAAATGCTTAACATTTTTATTTCCTCGCCTTGGTAACGAGGCAAACATGTCTTTGAGTTCAGCCACTCGACACGCAATGCCTTGAGAATTCAGCGGAAAGTGGGGAACAGAATTGTCTTAACGGGACCGTTCTCGTTCCTTTTCCGACGGAATATCTTAACACTAGATTCCCAGGTTCCCTCTGCCTACCTTGCTGTGTTTGCACATACACTGTATGAAGTTTTTGTGGTTAAACGGCGCTACCATTTAATAAAGGTTAATTACGCTGTATCCCGCACATAGAAGAGTAGGCGAAGGGATTTAGTGCTAAGACTTTCTGTTCTGAAATTTACGCCCAATTTTCTCACATTTTGTCTACCAGAGACGGACAATGAAAATAAATGATGAAATGATGAAATTAAAAATATCTAAGCAATAAGAACTCAATTTGTTATTTACAACTTTTGTGTTTCACAACTATAGCGTGGTATAGAAGAAATCTGGGGGCACGGCAGTGCCCCCGCCAAGTCGAGCAAAAAAAAGCGGCACGGCCGTACCATCCTTTTCTCGAAGCAATTCAGGCCATTTTCGACCCCCCTATAATTTCGTTGTGGATAAAACAAGAAACCTGAATTTTCAGTAACTAATCAGGCATTATATAAACACGGTATATTTAAAATTTCAGCCAATTTGAACCAGTAGTTTAGGAATGACAACTTGTTAAAGTTTCTACATTTTGTCACTCACTGACTGACTCACCGATCATCAAAAGTCCAAGGCACTTCTAGCAAACATAGAAGCTTCAAATTTAGAATACAAATAGAGTTTAGTGTCTTAATCATGGGAAAACTTAAATATTTTGTAATTTCGGTCCAGTTTTTCAAATACACCAACTGCACGAATAACTTTGTAATCCCATATAAATATATAGGATTACAAGGTTACATTTGCAGTTGATGAATAATTATTACTGTATAATTGAAAATAATAAGTGTAGATAGGAACCAAAAAGTAGGACTCTACAAAAAGAAGTGAGATGCCACCAAAAACATCCTGTAAAAAAACCCAAGTCTCGCAGCTCAGTCTTTCTACAGTAAAAAGTTGTGAGATCCATGTAATACCAAGACGGTTAATCTATTTAGTCTCTAGTTAAAGGACCTTCTGTCTTAAGTTATTACATAAGTTATTATCATGCCAATATTAAAAATATTTTACGTTTTAAACAAATAGATCGACTTGGACATCGCTTGATTTGATATTATATTAGTATGTATCACACTACACAGCACGACGGGCCAGCAACCGAATTCCTCACCAGAGTCCTTCCGAATATGATGTCTATTATGTTTTTCGATAGGTTGTGTTTTCATGCGATGTCCAAGTCGATCTATTTGTTTAAAACGTAAAATATTTTTAATATTGGCATGATAATAACTTATGTAATAACTTAAGACAGAAGGTCCTTTAACTAGAGACTAAATAGATTAACCGTCTTGGTATTACATGGATCTCACAACTTTTTACTGTAGAAAGACTGAGCTGCGAGACTTGGGTTTTTTTACAGGATGTTTTTGGTGGCATAAACATTTTCTCATAATTCAGACACGAACCTACAACCATCGCGTATTGTCAGACTAACCCTAATTGAGCTACGATTACGTAAATATAAGGTTAAATATTTTGAAAGCTAAAAAGATATCTTTTTCAAAATTAAAATTCCAACAGTAATTTATACATATACATCTAGTAATAACTAGAATTTTTTTTGGTATAATTTAATATTTTATAAAAAAAAAACAATTCTAGAAGTGAATTATTCTTATAAATGAATAATTTCAATTAAAACAATAGAAACTACGCTATTATAACAAAATTAGTATTTCTATACATTATTCATGCGTAAAACAATTATAAAGTCTATAATGGGGACTTAAAATATATTTCGAAAAGAATTGTAGTCAAATTGTTTTATTTAAAGGTTTTCATATTTTATGGAAATAAGGTAAGTAGAAAATTTTGTTGGTGCCATATTAACTAATGATCATAATAACGGAGCAAGCGAACGATAAACGCCGTTTGTATATTACGAACACCTTGCCTTGTTATCAGAGCGAGCAAATGAAAATATTAAATATTTCATTCCCTCGAGTGGGAATCAAACTCACAACCGTCACCTTAATAGTCGTACACTGGTGCCCTCTTGCCACGACGGCATTAATTTGCCTTTTTATTCAAAAATAAGAAATAACAGTAACATAAATATTTTACTGTTAGAAAACGGAAGTGGTTAACATTAAAAAAAAACTAGATAAAAACTTACACGAGGTTGCTAGCATTATTTAACATAGGGCAAGGATTTAGCATCACGGAAACACTAAAAAACGGAACACGAAAAGATTTTTTCTAACACGACGCGGATGAAACACAAGAACATAGAAAGTTATTGACAGACAACGAATTACGTGCCCACCCTAGGACAGTCTTGTGCCCACCCCAGCAATTTTATTTAATGACAGGTCTTTTCAAACTAAGTTTTAAGTCCAAGTTTCCTCTAAAAATATCTCTAGATACTCTCATAAATAAAGGTTTCGTGGGAACTGTATGGGTACTCTAAGTATTTCTCAAAATTCTTACGGGAACATGAAACAACAGTATTTTACGTCTCACAGTCCACGAGGACAAAGTTACGTTACGTTACGTAAAAAAAGTCATGATATGAGTCGAAGTCATATAATAGACATTATTTTTATTGGAAATTTTAAAGGTCTTTAATCTGTGAACATTATGTCCGATCCATCGTATCGAACAAAAAAAACTTAGATACTCATTTCAGATTCATTTAATTAAAAAGTAATTTATCTTCTATTGTAACATTTAAGCTAAACTTTACAGCGTTGGTAGTAAAATAAGACATTGTTACAAATTTCCTTTTGTTATTGATTCACGACTAAAACATAACTGGCTAATAATATTTTATAACTTTTATATTTTAAAACGTCTTTAGACCTTGACGTACTATTTGGTTACTTTGTGAAGTGGACGGTGCTTACGTAGTTTCAATAATAATTACTTTTTGTTGTGGTAGATCTACGTGTTACGTGTATCTCCCACATACAGGTTAGCCAAAGGGAACCTGGAAATCTAAGCCTTATGTTAAGATACTCCGTTTCCATTAAGATACATCCGTCTTCTAAATCTTCGCTCTGGTAACGAGCATTGATTGATGATTTAGAGAATTGATTGAGAGAATTAGTGTCCCATAGAGTTAAGCTATGGAACGTTTTGAAATTATATATGTCAGTATTAAAGAGTAATTTATTTTAAGCATCTCTTGGTTTTATTTAATTACATTGCGCAACATATCTTCGCTGAGCTCCACCCGCCGTGAACAGCATGTGGCGGATCCTAGTATTTTATACAGTTTTAGATCGACACTAAAGATTGTTAGTCCTATTTTATTTCTTTCGTCTTTATTATTATTTTTTGTATTATTATTTACATTTAACCGTAAATATTTCTTAAATTTTAAAAATATATTATTCTATAAGGTTAAAATTAACATAACAATGGAAGTTAAAACTGCAAAGCAAGGCCATCGTAAGGTAGTG
Organism: Heliconius erato x Heliconius himera; assembly: GCA_013421005.1. Lineage (NCBI taxonomy): Eukaryota > Metazoa > Arthropoda > Insecta > Lepidoptera > Nymphalidae > Heliconius > Heliconius erato x Heliconius himera. Next base: position 10,884 of record JAATLQ010035597.1, read on the forward strand.
GGATCGTGTCAGTCTTTAACGATGTTTGTTGTGGGTTCGTTTCACTGGGTGGAATGAACATAATACCTAATAATCTAAAACATACATTTATAAAGTGGAAAATAAAATTGAATAGCAAAAATACCGGCCAAGTGCAAGTCGGAATCACGCATATAGAGTTCCGTACCATCTATAAAGACGTTTATTGAATGAGAGTCCCTTTAAATTTTTATTTTATTATGTTTTATAGTGTTTTTTGTTATAGCGGCAAAAAAATACATCTATGAAAATATTAAGTGTCTAAATATTACGGTTCATGAGATACGCTCTGGCGTCAGACGGATAGATGGAAGGACAGCGAAATCTTAGTAAAATTATCATCATATCTTAATAATTTGGATTCGGTACCCAAATTGTTGTTTTAGTTAATACTTATAAAGTGCCAACACAAATATACTATAATTTCTACTTATTTTTTTATGTGAAAATAAAGTATATTTGAAAAAAATAGTTAAAATAAAATGATGAAGGTACAATCTAAATATAACTATGTAGATATGAACAGCCTTGACCTACAGCACTGGTCCCTAGCTAGAAACAGTCTATACTTTGATTATGATACATAATGTAGCCTCTATACAAATATATGCATATATTTGTATAGAGGCTACATTATGCATATATATATATATATATATATATACGTATACGTACACCAGTGGTGTAGCTATTTATCCAGAGATTTTTCATTTGACACCTATGTTACTTGGGTTATGCAAAAAAAACTTGAACTAGGGCCCTATCTACACTGTTTAACTTTAATTAATAAACGTGGCCGTTGTGGGCTCGATTTCTTAATATTTTAATTTCTTTGTTCTGGCACCAAGGCAAAGCGCGGAGTTGTGTACCGCCACTCAACACGGAGTGTCTCAACACTAGGTTCCAATGTTCCCTCTGCCTACAGTGCTATGTGCGGGATACAGCGTGTAAATAAAACCATAATATGTTACCAGTCACTATATCTTCGAAGGGTTCGTATTGGAGACATACGGATAGAGGCTTTGTGGCATCCCATACTCCGAGCCATGGTTTTACTTGCTGTGGCTCCTGTAAACAAAAGTTATATATACAGTACTTTTGATAGTATATTTTACAATTTTATGTATTATAAAAGTTGTTAGAGGCCTTCGTGGCGCAGTGAGAAAGTAGAGTCGCGACTCGACGGAAATTAAATTATTTTCATTTTCCCGCTCTGTTTGACAAAGCGCGGCGTTGAGTTCAGTGGCGACAATACGTAATATCTCGAGTTGGGAAGTAAACTGGGGACTAGGTTCCCTTGTGTGTTCTATTTATAGCTTTATTTTACATAAAATGTAATTTTGCATAAAGTTATTAATAAAATAACTTTAATAAGGTTTTTCTAATTATACATATACCTAATACAACATAATACACAGAAACTCACAGATAATATTTTATAAAGCACTATTTTTCAAAAAGTCCTTGGTTTGCTGAAAAAAGTTCAAATTGCACACGAACAAATTCCTAATTTAATTAAAAGTATAAAAAACACGTTCTGTGCGAAATATTGCTTGTTAAAATAAAACTGAGAAGATTTGTAACGCTTCAATTTCCCTATTACTTATGCAAGGTTATTTGTGTGATTTATCACAACTCCACCTAACGTAATGGAAGAAATTAAAATATAATATTTATACATTTTTTTCTTCTAAACAATAAGTTTGACGCCAGTCGTGGCGCAGGGGCCAAATGTGTGACTGTAAACGCGACTGGTTGTGGGTTCGATTTGAAGAAATAAAATATTTATTTAAATTTATATTTTCATTTCTTCGCTCTGGTGTCGGGGTAAAGCGCGGCGTTGAGTTCTGCCCATTCAACGCGTAATGCTTCCAGAATTCGGCAGAAAGTAGAGAACGCAGTGTCTTAACACTATTTTTCATCTGCCTATCCTGCTGTGTGCGCTTGAAGGTGATTTTATTTTTATTTTTAATTAATGTTTGTAATCACAGCCACAGCCTTGACTGCTGAGTAGAAGAACTGTAGGTATATTCCGCTATTATCTATACCTATTATGTGTATCTATTGAGTACGTAACAAAATAATAACTTATTTCTATAATTGCGATAGCAATTATTTCTATAATTGCGATAGCTTCAAGCTGTATCCCGCATACGTATATCAAGGCAGGCAGGGAGCACCTAGTGTCAAGATACTCCGTCCCCCAAGCACTGCCCAATTTTTGCTTCGTCTTGTTATCACAGCAAAAAAATGAAAACTATTCACTCGAGTGGGAATAGAACCCCCGACGTCTGAATTTTTTTCGTATAATTTTTGGTACTAAAGTAATTATAAATACTATTAATAAGTTGTTGTTTATTAACATTTTTTAAAGTGTTATACCACACTTAGGAAAGAAAAATACTTATTAAGAAAATTAAAATCCCGCTACGTTCAAATTTTTATATGTTTTCTTAAGTAACTTGTTGTTTGTATAAATTCAAGGTGAATAACAAATTAAAATGCCATTTGTTAATTAGTTTCACAATCATTTAAGTTACTTTTATCATTACTTTATTGTTAATTTATTGTTTTGCTTTAAAAACATGTACATTTGTAATGAAGAACACAGTATCTACGGCGTTGAGTTCCTTCATTCAATAAGCATCGCTTCTAGAATTAGGCGGAAACTGAGAAACGGAGGGCCTTAACACTAGATTCCCAATTTCCCTCTGCCTACTCTGGTATGTGCGGGATACAGCGTGAAAGTAAAAAAATAACCTATACGTGATATGAGAAAAATAAAATAATTCTTTAGTTCGTAAGTTAGTTAAAACATACGTATTTATGTGCTTATATTTTATATTTACCTATGAGTAATATATTCCTATGGTGAATATATTAAAAGCAATTAAATTATTGCATATAAATTAAGGTTGATGGTTAAGATTATTAAAAGCGTATGTACTATATTGTACTAGCGACTAGCTCGCGGCTTCGCCTGCTTGTACTACACAATTATATATTTTCTTATCTGAATTACTTTCGTGACATGACAATGTCCATACATTGAAAGCTAAAGTTTCAGCCAATTTAATAAATATTTCAAATGAAACTACTTCAACCGGATTAATCGCGTATATTTAAGATTATATATTTTGGGAACCTGATGTTTCGAACACTAGTCTACCCGTCTATCCGTGGCCACCCACGGACTACTGGAAAGCGTTTGAAACGTCGGGTTTCCAAAATGTATAATCTAAAATATACGCGATTAATCCGGTTAAAAAGTTAAAGTTTCATTTAAAATGTGTAATAATCGTGAAAATCGAAGAACTTAATAAATATTGTTATTGCTTATTTGACTGTCTGATTTTGATTTTTTTTTATTTATAATCCGATTTAAATAAAACTAGCACTAAATGCTAAGAGAAGTTTGCCAAAAGGCAATATCGGTTAATCCGTTTCTGAGATTTGCGTACAAATGCACAGATAAACAGACAAAATTTGAAAAAATCTTTGTCTTCGGTTCTGTTATATTTATGAATGCCCTCAATAATAGATTTTCTCATATATCAGTATCGTCCATGTATAGACAACGATGAGTTACAGTAACAGGTTTCTAGTCAATCGAGCTCAAGTATTCACTGATACTAATATGTAATATATATAAAAGGACTTGTGCTGACTGACTGAGGTAAGACGCACGCAGAGCCGTAACCGCTGATGGTAGAAACGTGAAACTTGGGCAGATGTTTATTTTCATATTCTGGACATCCACTAAGAAGGGAATTTGAAAAATTTTAACCCTAAAAGGATGAAATAGGGGTTGAAAGTTTGTATGGATTTTTTTTTTAATCTGTACCGATTTTTATAAAATTAGAAATTCAGACTCTTAAAAATATTTCATTGAACACATGTTTCATAGTTTTTAAGAATTCACCCTCTAAGGGTTCAAATAAGGGGTTGAAAGTTTATATGGAAAAATCTTTAAATTGCCACCGATTTTTATAAAAATTTAAATTCAGACTGTTAAAAATATTTTATTGAACACGTGTTTCGTGGTTTTTTTAGAATACACTTCTAATAAGCGGGCGAAGCCGCGCGCGCCCTCTAGTATTTAATAAATTATAATTCATTTCACCTGGGTTCCTACCCAGGTGAAATGAATAATGAACGGAGCGGAACCCATAATATACAGGTACACGCTTGTGCCACTGCGCCACGAAGGTCTCGTTAAGAATTTAAAAAATATATTGTATTTAAAGAAAAATATTTAACAATATTATATTTAGGTAACGGAAGTACACGTGCACGGCGAACAAGCAGATCCCGATCCTAAATCTGGAAATCTGTGTTTTCTATCATCATACAAATTGAAAGCTAAAGATTCAGCCAATTCAGTAAAACAGTTGTATAAAATAACTGGTATAGCAAAATACCAAATTTGTCGAACTAAGTAACTTAAATTTATATAAAAATCAAATCAGCTTCACGCTGTATCCCGCACACAGCACTTTCTGCCGAGTTCTGGACGCATTGTGTGTTGAGTGGCAGAACTCAACGCCGCGCTTTGGCTCGACACCAGAGCGAAGAAATGGAAATATAAATTTAAGTAAATATTTCATCTCCTCGGGTGGGGATCGAACCCACAACCAGTTGGTTACAGTCACACTTCGTGCCCCTTCGCCACAACTGGCCTCATATATAATTTAATCTATCTATATATATAAAAGGACTTGTGCTGACTGACTGAGGAAGACGCACGCAGAGCCGTAACCGCTGATGGTAGAAACGTAAAATTTGGGCAGATGTTTATTTTCATATTCTGGACATCCACTAAGTAGGGAATTTGAAAAATTTTAACCCTAAAGGGATGAAATAGGAGTTAAAAGTTTGTATGGATTTTTTTTTTAATCTGTACCGATTTTCATAAAATTTTAAATTCAGACTCTTAAAAATATTTCATTGAACACGTGTTTCATGGTTTTTAAGAATTCACCCCCTAAGGGTTCAAATAAGGGTTTGAAAGTTTATATGGAAAAATCTTTGAATTGCCACCGATTTTTATAAAAAATTAAAATCCAGACTATTTAAAATATTTTATTGAACACGTGTTTCGTGGTTTTTTTAGAATTCACTCCTAATAAGCGGGCGAAGCCGCGCGCGCCCTCTAGTATATATATAATTTAATATAATTGTACATAATTTAAGTAAATATAATAGTAATAAATTGATATAATTTTTATTATTTATGAACCGATTGTAATAAAACAAAGATTAAATGTTAACGGCTTGTCGGCTTGTCAGAATTTTGCAATAGTAAAAACTTCATTTAAATCAGTTAAGCCGATTCTAAGATTAGCGTGAACAAATGCACAGACAAACAGTCAAAAAAAATTAAAATCATTGTTTAGGCTTCTATTACATAAATAAATGTCCCCAATAACATTTTTTTATATGTCTTCCAAGTGCAGACGCTGATCCGTTTCGATTTTATTATAAGTATAGATATAGAGATAACGACATTATGATCATGTGGAGAAATACAATAATAACTTTCTTTGTTTCTAAGGTTAAAATTGTAAATATGTTTCATAATATGTAATTTAAATATTCTAGCAATTATTATAAATGTGCTGTCAACATATTAAAATGTTTTATAACTATTAAATTAAGCGGTTACTTTAGCTTCTACCCTCACTAAGTGCGATAAAACGATAAGCTGCTTTATTTATATTTATACGTTTGTATCTGTTCAATGCTATAATAATAAACTAAAGAGAAGGCGGTTAAATATTATAGGATTATTTATATTGAATTTGAACTAAGAACTATAGATTTGAAGGCGGAACGGAATTTATAAAAACCTAACACTTCACTTCGTTAACTCGATTCCGATTTACAATTATAATATTAATTTTCAATGCTATACGTACATATAGAGATTTATTTAAAATTATACGTATATACAATTTAAAAAAACTATCTTTTGAATGTAGTTTTTATTTTCATTATTAAACATTTTACAGGGTGACCTCAGATAACTGATCGTTTTCGTGTTTCTATTAATTTATGGACATTGCGTGCTAAGTGGCATCTTATTTATAGATGAAATGCTTATATACCTATACAAAAATATAAAAAAAATACCTTCACATTTTTACCCACATTGCAGTATCGACACAAGAACCATTCTATTCCACTCTTACTGACCCTATTTTAGAGACATTTGTGTGGGTGACGAAAATCAACGCCGCGCCTTGTCTACCAGAGCGGGGAAATTAAATGAAATATAATCATTTCGTCCAGTAGTAATCGAACCTATAACCATCACGCTTACAGGTAAACGCTGTCCCATTACATCCAAACGGTCTATAAAATATAATTTGTAGTTTTTATTTTCTTTCTGATTTAGAATCAGCGAAATTCACTTAAAAATATTTTACACCGTTGTCCATATTTTATAAGTATAACATTTATTTTACATTCATTTAATAATCATATAATTACGCTATTAACTTTTATATCAAAATTAATATATGAAAAAAAAATCATTTTTATAATATATGTACATATAATTTATACTTACCCTAAATCTATATTTTCCAACTGGCGGTCTAGCGTAGGGTATACCGTAAAAACTTGCATAGTTCCTCCCTTTAGTTGACACCTTCCATACTCCTTGTAAGACACCGTGAGCTACCCTTACTAAGGGATTGGGACCCTGGCCCCTGACTGATACCGCTATTATAAGAAGAAACAGAAATATTTTTATAGAAACCATTTTCTTAAGTATGCGCGTGCGCACACGTCGACCGGCCGTCTTCTACTAAAGTAAAGCCCTACGTACTTATAAGTTATAGTATCACGAAATGCTTTTAATATGGATATGGTGCATTTACACGTCCACAAGCTCCACTCTTTTACAAACGCTTGAATGCCATTAGCAAGCTTGCGAGAGCGTTAGTATGTTCCTGTCAGGCAAGCATGACAGGCGAAATGTCAAAATTATTTCACTTCATGCGTTTATGTTTCAGTAGTCTTTTGAACATGGAAATAATAAATAGAGCAGCGTCACTTTGAAATTATATATTTGAAATTATAGTTCATATATTTTTGAAACTTCTGTTAAATAACATCAGCAACACTGTACAGAATCATTCTATTATCAATTGTGTTACTTTTATTATAATACATTGAAGTGGTGTTATTATCAATTTATTTATACATAATAATTTATGACAGTTTAATTTATAAATTGTGAGTTAGCATAAAACATTTACTTTTTACAATTTAACATGTAAAAAATATAAAAAGTTATTTTTCCTCATTTACCATCTTCTCTTTTGTGTAAAATTATCTCTGTTTTTACCGTACAACCCCTTCGTGTCTTCTCAATACAACGTGAACGGTGAAGTGATATGTACTCAACTAGCTTGGAACGCCATAATCAAAGAACCATACCATACCATCTTCTCTTCTCTATCTTTACTTGGCTTATATCAAAATAAAACCAGTAGGTAGTGTATTTTTCTTTCATAATTTTTTTTGTAAATGATTATAATATTTTTCTAGCAAATAAATTATTTCTAGCAAAACATATCCGTCCGGTACGAACGCTACTAGGCTAGATTGAACACGCGCCAACGTCAGCACGGAACAAGTCGCAAGCGTTTGCTGCAAACTCTATTTGATCTGTGTCAAGTTACCGACACTGGTCCGGATCGGTGACAAGCTTGGCAAGCTTCGGCAAGCGTTTAAATGTTGCATTATATTTGAAGTAAGATTTTCTGAAGTTTTGATACTTGTTTTATTATTTTTAATTATTTTTGTTGTTTAAGCTTATTATGTTATTTCTAAAAGGCGTTATTGGTAGGTAATAAATAATTAATCTTGTGCAAAAACAGTATGTATTCTTAGCTTTATGCCCGAATACGAGATATTCTTTGTTGAGTGGCAGAACTAAACACCGCGCATTTGTAAGAATAAGAAGTAACGTCCACGAATTTTATGCTAGTCTGAATTAATTGCCAATAATTTTAGATTCGAGTGAAATGAAGTATATATGAGTATGTTCAGTAGAGATGGAAAATACGAGCTGGATGTGGAAAGGCGTATTGCTGCCGGTAACAAGGATACCGGAGCCTTAGCTGCATTGATGAGACGGCGAAACGTCAGCGCAGCTGCGTGTTTGGCCGTACACAATGCAGTGTTGGTACCGAAACTGTTATACGGCAGTGAAACGTGGGTATGACAGAAGAAGACAGAAAGAAAGATGAATGCCGTAGGGATGCGATTTCTTCGTAGGATATGCGGAGTCAGCTTAGCTGATCGAATCCACAATGAAGAGGTACACAGAATGGCAGGTACTAGCGAGGATGTCACGATGAGAATGAAGAAGAACGTGGTCAGCTGGTTTGGGCACGTCGAACGAATGAGTGATGAAAGAATGGCAATAAAGATTTATGATGGAAAACTGAGTGGTAAGACAGGTAGGGAGAGACCTCGGTTGACCTTCGAAAACATAGCATCAAAGATACTGGAGGAAGGTCACGTAAAAAGCATGAGGACCCCCGGAGGGCATATATGAAGAGGTTGATGACAGTGGACAAGGCGAAAGAGGTATGTAGCGACCGTAGCGTTTGGCGCTCCGTTCTCTTCGGTACCCTGCTAGGGATAAAGCGTGAAGCTAGTGTAGTGTAGTGTGTTTGTATTTATTATTAACTACGATTAACCGTTTGTGGTTCCGCCTGCATGAACTATACAATTATTTATTTAATAGATATTATTTAACTTTATGTGTACGTGCTTATATAAATATTTATTGGTTATTCTATTATCTATACTATTATAGGTACAATTAATAGAAAAATGTTTCATTTCTATCGGGCAGAGTTGGACAAATTTAAATTGCAATTGTCCATTAAATATTAGATAACAATCATTTATTTGTGTGGATATCACAATTACCAATTAATAACAGTTTTAGAAATCAGAAGTAAATATTAAAAACAGCAAAATAACATTTTCAAACAAAGTAGACCAAATTACAATTCTACTTATTACAATATCGAAGGGGATTTTGCGCGTTACTTGAACGCATTAGAAAATCTTTAATAAAATGTAGAACGTATAGTTGTTAAGAACTGTATTTCTATTCCATGTCTTTCTTTCCTTCTCATCATCCCATGACACTTCTGTAACTTCAAATTTAGCATCTTCATCTCTCCTACTATAAGCCATCTCTTTAAAATCTCCTAGTTGAGTTCCGCCTCCAGAGTTCGGCGGAAAGTGGATGACAGAAGTATCTCAATTTGAACGGAGTGATCGATGCTAGATTTCTAGGTTCCCTCTGCCTATCGTGATAAGTGCGGGATACGGCATGAATCTAAAAATTTATATATATACTTTTAGGGTTCCGTACCTCAACAGAAAAAAATGGAAACCTTAATTTTAAGATCACTTTATTTATCACCATCATTTATATCAAAATCGAAGACGTTAAGCTAAAATCAATTTCAACATGCGGTTCACATCAATATGAAGGTCGTACGGTCCTTGAAGCATAGCATTCAATAATTTATACTTTCAAGTCACCGGGTAATACAACATATGTTTAGTTCATTTATATAAACAAAAAAAGTCCAAACACACAAACAAAAGTTTGCCAACTTTTATAAATTGTACTTCGTTCGTTTATCCGTTCCGTTGACCTGCAATCAGGGAAATGGTACGGAACTTTCGATTGGGCGAGTCCGCCTCGTAGATGATGGTTTTTTATGATTGTTTTAGTCTTCTTCAGTCAATTTAATAAATATTACATTGAAAAAAAACTATAATAAACAAAGTTATTAATATTTATTGGTTATTGTTATTATTATTATATAGGGGAGAAGGGCTTAGAACAGGGGCACCTTTGAAAATATGTGTTAACAGAGCTATTTTAAAAAGAAATTTTGGTAGATATTTTTTGAGTAGTGGCAGCACTAACCTGCACACGTGTCACTTGTCACCGCTGATATATGAAAACCAGTTGTTAAGTTACGAGGAGTGTTTGATTTTGAGTAAAATTTTATACATTTTTAAATAAGCGCGTAAGTTTGGAAATTTTCAAATACCACTGAGGCAGCTTTGAACAAAATAAAGGGGGCAGTTTTGATTATTATTATATGTAAAAACTACCGTGAAAGAAAAACAAAACTATACTGAACTTTTCTTCACAAAAAACTGACTCAAAAATGCAATTGGAATCAGAAGAGCAAGTGACAATTTACTGTGAAGAGAATGAAGATACTGATACCTGTGCGTATGAAGACTACGAAATGGAATTAGACTACAATTTAATAAATATTGGAGACTTCGTTTTAGCAAATGTTTCATCATATGTGAATAATAAAAAAGTAGCTTGTATATTTTTTTCTTTCCTGAGAAAGAGGACAAGTGCTACGTTAGTTTTTCAAAATGTAGTCTAACGTAGACTAGACTTGAGGCCAGTCATGGCGCAGCGGCACGAAGTGTGACTGTAAGACCGACTTGTGGTTGTGGGTTCGACCTCCACTAGAGAAGATGAAATATTTACTTAAATTTATATTTCCATTTCTTCGCTCTGGCGTCGAGGCTAAGCGCGGCGTTGAGTTCTGCCACTAAACATGCAATGCCTCCAGAATTCGGCAGAAAGTGGGGAATGGAGTGTCTTAACACTAGGTTCCCTCTGCCTACCGTGATGTGTGCGGGATAAAACGTGAAGCTGATTTTTATTTCTTACGTAGACTACTTCCCCCAATTTCAGTTGCTGGTTACATCACATACTACATCCATGTTCTCCTTTAAATTTAATTTTTCTAAGTTCAAATTAACCCTAATTTGAACTTAGAAAAATTAAATTAGTAAGCTGTTTATTTAAAAAATATTTTGTTTTATTTTCATAATATTAGATTAATTGTATGATTAATCCCATAATGTTAATTACTTCTACGAAGCAAAAGCTACTTTTTAGTTTTTTTTAGGTTTTTTAAAGTCTATTAATAATATTAAAGTTATTTAACACTAGTACTAGTACAATCGCAATATTAAACTAGGTATATAATTTTTTTAAGTTAACATGGTACTGATATTTGATCTCCATCGTTTCTAATGTTAAGTTTATCAATAAAATTACTTAAAAGCCTTTAAATTTCATTCAATTCAATGATAGTTCAAAACTGCCCCATATATGTTCAAAGCTACCCCGGAAGGGGGGCAGCTTTGAACATTTGACTACTGCTACTAAAGTTGATATTGCACCTTTAACTTATATATTTTTCTACATATGATGCTTCGATTTTGTGGCACAATAGTTAGACTAAGCATTGTGAAATAGTAAAGAAGTTAAAAACTGTAGAATTTTTAGATATGACACAAAATTTAAAAATCGTTCGAATGTGCCCCCCTCTCCCCTACTCTGATTGATTTTTAGTACAGTGAACTTGTGGTATTTTAACTACGTTGAAATATTTTTTTACGATTTTAAATAAAAAACATAAGCAGTAAATCTTTAAAGGGAACCTAGTAGTGAGACATGCACCGCTCAGCGGTGTATAACAGCGGCACGGTTTGCCTTGTTACCAAGGCAAGAGAATAAAAATAATTTCATATAATCATTCTCCTGAGTGGGTGTCAAACCCCCAATCAACACTTTTACTGCCAGATACCGTACCACTGCACCATGAGGACGATATAGGAAAAAAATAAGCAAACTAATCAATTAATTCAAATGATAACCCTCTCAACTCGCTATTTATATATAAATATACACATTATAATAATATTTAATGTACACATTAAGTAACTATGCTACATTTAATGATAAGATAACAGTTCTTGTATTTAGGCTGTATTTTTAACATTTTGTAAGATAATTGCCTATTTTAAAAGGTATATACAGGCCCACAAGGTATTTTTTTATATAATCTTACTGGTATACTAATTAGGTTGAATAATTTAAAGAATGTTACAAAGTAATTTTTATTTACTCATGTTTATTTTTTTAATTGTTAAGTTTATTTTAATTGTTAATTTATAATTAATTGAAACTGAAATTTTCGTAAAGTACCTAACATAGATTAAAAACAAACCTAAGGTTACGAAACATAACGCCATTTGTTATCTAAATAGAAAAGGATAAAGGGGACTGACTGATAAGCCAATGGGCAACTAGAAGATAAATAAACTATTTATGTTTACATGTATCTTGCAATGATAATTCGATATTTAAACAAATAAAATAGGTTTTTTAATGTTATCATGTTTGAAGTTGCCACATTTATATGGACTTTGAATCACGTAACCTATTAAGGAAATTATAGAAATGAGTATTTTAGAATAACGTTAACATGCTGAAGTGGTTTGGGCACTTCGAGAGAATGAGTTACGAAACAAAATCGAAAAATATTTATGAAGCAAGAGGGAGTGGCTGGGAGACCTCACTTGAAATTCGTGAACACAGTATCGATGATGGTAGAGAAAAGTTATGTAAAAAGTATAAAGATCTCCTGGAGGGCATTTATGAAGAGGTTGATGTCAGTGGACGAGTTGGCGTTTAGAATTGGCGCTTCATTCTTTATGGCTATTCCGCAAAGGATAAAGCGGAGCTAAAAAAAACAACCTCTCGCGTTTGCAATCACACGCGTATGCCTCGCACCACAACTCGCCCAAATAATAAAAAAAAATATTACTTCAAGGAGAGAATAGAAACCACAACAATTGTTGTACTTTAATATTTAAAGTTTAGTCCTTACTTTTAATTATAGTTCTAAAAGCGGATTCAACGAATAGTTCCTAAAGCTTGAAATTGACTGTAATCCTCAACGGGTCTACGTCCTTCATTAGGGCCGCCAGATTATCCAATTCAGTAAAGGATATACTGTTGATATTTTGATTCAAAGTCAAAGGTGCCTATAGTTTTTAAGAAGCTGATTGTAAATGCTTCGGTTGTGGGTTTAATCCCATTTGGGGGGAATAAATTATTTTTATTTCCTCGTTCTGGTATCAAGACAAAGAAGCAATATTGAGTACAGACAAAATACGCAATGTTTTCGAAATAGGGTGGAAACTGGGAAATACAGTGTTTTTAATGCTAGGTTTCCTCTGCTAACTCTGCTTATGCGGGATACAAAGTCAAGCTAAAAAAATATTCACTCGTATAGGAATCGAACACGCAACAACTTGAAGATAGGCTTTTATTATTTAGATTTATTAAATTGGCACGACACTAGTTTATTAAGATCGTTGTTCTTAATTTTGACAGGAAATTTATTTAGAACAAAGTCAAATGTGCGAAGGTCGAGTAGGACTTTCTTACTCCATTTGCTGGTAATGTGTTAAGTTTTGTTAGTGACTGAAATTTCAGCAAGTAAACTTCTTGGTTATTTGTACCCAAAGTAGGATTGACTCTTTCTTTTTTTAGCTTCACGCTGTATTCTGAATATTGCCTGACTTAGAGGGAAACTACTGATAAGACACTCCGTTGTCCACTTTTAGTAAAATTTTAGACATACTGCGTTTTAGGCGGTGGAACTCAATGCCATGAGATAGAATTTAATCCACAATATTCTTGTTTTTTACAGTGTGACACTGTGCTGTACTTTTTATTTATTTTTATCCTTGAAAATATGGAAGATGATATCATGTAATATTTACTTTTTTGCAAAGTTCTACTGAATTAAGCCATAAAGTTCGATTTACTCTTAAGTAAAATAGAAAGTGTCGTAAAAACATCAATGAAGATGTTTTCTAACATATTTTCTTCTATGTACGTATAATTATACGTACATAAGTTATATTTTCTATATATTCCTATTTACGGACTAGGGATGTAACAGAAATGGCTTAAAGAAATCGACCCAGAATCGGAGTCCATGAATTTGGTTTATCATAGTCGGAACCGGGTCAGAACCGAAGTCGAAGTTGGAGTCAGAACATATGTTCTTACAAAATAAAAGTGTAGTCCATTTTGTGGATACATTTTCTACAAAAGGATACTTTGTGCAGTATTCAAACAGATTTTGCAGAAATAGTTCAAAAACATTTGTTTTTGTCTTCATTATTCAATTAAAAAGGAACACAAATTTATCAATAATCATACAAATTAAAACTTTGAAAACACCAGAAGTGTTTAACTTAAAGCGACGAATGAAATGAAACTAATTATAGTTCTCTTTACATGAAAATCATCAAAAGACCTTTATGGCTTCCACGCATGAAGTTTAAGCAAACGAATTGAATAGTGTTGGAACTAAAGTCGGAATCAGAGGTGTTATTTTAATCGAAAATTCCAACTTCTCGGAAGTACCGGAACATCCCTATTCCACACCTACATACATATTTTATTATTAGTCTTTGGTGTTTAAATATTATTTTATTTTTCTACTCTCTCCTCCTATGCATATGAATTATTCGCAGAAAAAATTATGTATATGTGTCTTATTTTTACTCTATCCTTATTTGTAAATATGACACTTTTTTGAATCAAAAAGGTTCCTTTAGTTGTATGTTGTAGTATAAGCAAGCGCGCGCCTTTTATTTATAGGATTAAATACATACCTGAATAGCGTTCGCGTTCTAATATCTACTTACAGCGCACTTATAAGATGTTATTTTTTTTTAAGTATTTATAGTTAGCAAATTCATGTAAAAGCGTAGATATAGGTGGAAAAGACTATAAAGGGTACCCCCCCGGTGACGCTGTCAAGACCAGTCCAGGTCAACAACAATAAAGTCCAATCGAAAAAAAAGAAAAAGTCAATCGGAGACAGTCGATTAGGGCCTACAGCCATTTTTGGAAGGAAACTCGTGTGAAGTATTGTTATAGAGTGATATTGTGATATGTATCACTTATTACTTATTGCAATTACGTAGAATCTCTTTTAGGATAGTTTAGAAATATATTGATGATATGAGCTTTTATTTTTTTTTGTTTAAAAATGTTAACCGCTTCCGATTTCTTGCACTATACAAATTATAAAAAGTCCTCCTCCCACTAGTGCCTTGAGCTCCTTCGGTATGTTAATACAACCATAAAGAACTCCTCTAAAATGGACCAAGGAGTTCCTCGTTTCATACAAACTTAGTGTAAGTTCTATAATAGTACTTTTTCTTATATACATATTTTCTTTTTATTTCGTTATATTATTTATTACCCCGATAAACCCCACACATAAAATAAACTAGTTAATTAATTTTATTACTCCAAAATACAATATGCATATATTCCAAAATTACCGACATAACATCTGTTTTAACTACGTGTAGTTGACATACGAGTACCTTACCTATAAAAGATGATATTTCCATTTCACATCATATTTCTGTTCTACAACTTCTATTTGTTGAAATGTAAAATTAGTCGTTTGAAGCGTTTCAGTATTTTAATGAAGTCTGGGACCAGCACTATCTGCATCCACATGCAAATTATACATAGTTTAAAATGACATTAAACGAGCATTCATTTGTGCTGATTTAAATATTTATTAAAGTTTGACCTATTAATATGTAAATCTGGACTTAATTACATTATAATATTTTTTTAAATTATTAAGCTTACATATTTGTTTAGTTTTACAGCAGTTTAAGCAGAGTGAACCTTGTGTTAAGACACTTCATTCTCCATTCTCTGCATAATTTTCTTTTTACTGCGTGTTGCGTGGCAGAACTCAATGCCACGCTTTTTCTTCTTACCAAAGCGTGGAAATATTTATAACTCATTTCCCTGAACAGAAACAGAACCCACAATCGTCGCATTTACAGTTAGGTTTTGCTTGTTATTCCTCCTATTATGTACTTCTATTAACCTTTAAATGGACGATTGATGGAGGAGTGATTTATTTGTAATTTCTTTTTATCTTCTTTATAAGATAGGATACTAATTTCTTTTCTGATTTACAAATCCGCTGCATATATCATGGTATAGGGAAAACCTGAAGTTTTAGGACTATTTTTTCTCTTATTTGATTAAGTCGTTTCTAACCGTGCCAATCTCCTCATCACACTCATCATTTCGTCAATTTCATGTTGTATGGTAACGACACGAAGGAGATCGTGCGTTATAAAAGAGATAATGTTATAAAATAGAAGAATTCATGTTAAAAAGTGATCCAGGTAAAATACTGCATTTACGTACAAAATAAATATCAATATTTACCATATATACATAATATAGTGGGTTAGTAACGAGTAATATTTTACAAAGATGTTACCGTATATTTTGATTTTGGTATATCCACTACATAAAACTAACTCAGCTTCACGCTATATTCCGCACACAGCAATGTAGATAGAGGGAACCTAGTGTTAAGACACTCCGAGTCCTGGTGCTGCCCATATCCTTTTCATCTTCCTAAGTTAATCGTTCCTTAAATTATGACCTTCCTTATAAAGTTCCCTGTCCCCTTAATGTTTAATGTTTCTGATTACCTCTTTTTGTAGTTTTATATTATGTAAATGTCATGAGGTCAGTCGTAGCGCAGCGGTAAAAAGTGACTGTAAACGCGACAGGTTGTTGGTTCGATCGCCACTCGAGGAAATGAAATATTTATTTAAATTTATATTTTCATTTCTTCGCTTTAGTGTTGAGGCAAAGCGCGGCGTTGAGTTCCGCCACTCAACACGCAATGCCTCTAGAATTCAGCGGACAGTGGGGAACAGAGTCTCTTAACATTAGATTTCCTCTACCCTTATCCGTTACCCTGTGTGTTTATTTTGCTTTAAGAACAAATTTTGTTTATATATTAGATTGCATGTCGAAGTTATCTTTAGGTCATGTAGAATTGAGTACAAGGCAATAAAAGGTACACATAAATTATCATAATAATTATTATTATATACATTATTATAGATATTGATGAAACTCTTATTAAAAAAACATTATTGTTTTGTTACTTGGTTTATTAGAAGAAAATTGTTGGTTAATGATGTTTATGAGATCTAAAGAAGATGTTTTCTGTTTTCTTTCCGTCTATCAAAACCGTTTATCTTGAGATCGCGTGGAGGTATCAAGCTGATATTGATACTAAATGTTCAAGTCTATGGTCCCTTTTAAAACAGAAAAAATATCAAACTTCTAGGTCATCAACATCAATTATTGATTTAATGAATGCATAGATTTTGATAAGTTTAGCTAAAGTTTATCAACTTTTCTAAGTTGTACCTCCCGTTGATCTACAATCCTGAAATTGGTACAGAAGCCTCGGCGTGCGAGTCCAACTCGCGCTTAACCGGTTTTATTATTTAATAAGAGTGCTGTATTTCAATGACAAATAAAGTATAATTTACATTACTAGCTTTTACCTTACATTAACCTTTAGAACAGTTTAGTTATTCATACGTACATACATCGCTAGCAATGTATAAATAACGTTGCAACACCAGTTAAATCACCAATTTCGAGAGGAAACTGTTTGATGAAACAGAGTGAAATTTCAGAATTCCCAATTCGATGTACTATAATATGTGCTTTGACCGTTGGTCCAAATAATCTATGCCGGTAAATGGATGGTTGTTTGGAAACGCACGTTACTACTTAGTTTGGTAGTTGTAATTGTTCGTTCTTTACGTTCTAGGTTCGATTTTCATGTCGTTAGAGAGATTATGTATTTGATTTTTGATTGCTTAAGACGTTCAAGTTAAGAAACTTAGTCTGAAGGCCTCGTTTAAGTTATTATGTATTGGCATCGTGTGTAATTATGT
The DNA here is from genome assembly GCA_013421005.1 of Heliconius erato x Heliconius himera. Taxonomy (NCBI): domain Eukaryota; kingdom Metazoa; phylum Arthropoda; class Insecta; order Lepidoptera; family Nymphalidae; genus Heliconius; species Heliconius erato x Heliconius himera. The sequence goes on from JAATLQ010035597.1 coordinate 28,605, forward strand.
GAAAGCACCTCAGGTGCATATAAATGTGGTAGTTTCACGATTTTGAATTTGGAAACTTAATTTTAAGACACTCTGTTTCCGACTTTTCGTCTATTTTCGAGACATTGCTTGATGGGTACATCCAACGCTGCTTTTTATCTATCAAATTGAAGAAATGAGGGATTCAAAACAACAATCATAGCGTTTACACTAAGACGTTGTCCCACTACGCAACGATGGTTTCAATTACTTAGTTTTTTTTAGCTTCACGCTGTATCCCACACATAACAGAGTAGGCAGGGGAACCTGAAAACCTAGTAGGTAAGAAACTCCATTCCCAATATGACATTTCCGTTCCCCACTCTCTGTCGAATTCTGAAGGCATTGCGTGTTGAGTGGCAGAGCTCAACACCGCGTTATGCCTCGTTACCAGAGCGAGGATATTAAACTCACAACCACACTCTTATGCCCATGTGCCACGAATGGCCTCGATACTTAGTTACTTAACTAAAATCTTATTTAATTACTACGTCTCATATATCAGACAAATAAGATTTAGTACGTAAGATTTTAGTCTGAATTATAGCACTAAATCTTATTTGCCTAGAGCCATGTCTATAGAAATGATAGGATTTACAGTTGACTTAATCCTCTATTGAATAGATTAATGATTTGAAACTTTGTGCTGGATATTGGTCTGCGTTTGGTGCCATGATGTGCTTTCCTATTCAATCTACTCCAACTTGGCAGAGTTTTGGCTTTTTTTTAATTATGGCATATTTAAGGTATGACAAGTATCCTTTAAAAACAGAGGAAATGCAAATGAAACCATTTTAGACGAAGCTCTCTTCGGCGATTACATTAATCATCAGTATATATTTCTAGTCAGTAGAGCGAGACGCGGCGTAGGTGTGCCCCTATGTACGTAAGTGTGTGATTGTAAACGCAACTGGTTGTGGGTTCGAGCCCCACTCGAGGATATGATATATTTATTTAAATTTATATTTTTATTTCTTCGCTCTGGTGTCGGGGCAAAGCGCGGCGTTTAGTTTCGCCATTCAATACGCAATACATATCCCCGTATTCGGCGGAAAATGAGAAAGCGGGAAGTTGCCTCTGCCTACCCAGCTGTGTGCGGGATACAAACGCGGAAGTTGATCTTTTAGTATATTTTCAGGCTTCTTTACTTTTTATAACTTGAAAACATAATAAATACATAATGTGATTTCATATTTTTCATCACTCATTGTAAACAGCCGTCAATCAGTTCTTAGTGGTAACAGATTTATAAAATATATATTTTTTTTTCTAAAAATAGTAACAGTTACTATTCTTTTTAAAGACAAGGTCGTATGTTCGACGGTTATAGGGTAAACGAGGTCAAAAGGTGGCAAAGTAATGTAGCTACTGTAGAGTACCTGAAGTACCTAGCTTTCTGTGCCAGTAGAATAGAGCTAGTGGTTTTAGAAAACTGCCTATTGAGAAATACTTGCAGAAAGCAGTTTGAATACGTATTAGGGATTAAATATAAGTATTGTAACAGTATGTACCTATGGTATAAGTTAAAAATAAATAAATAAATAAAATAAAATATGCATGGCAATATACATAAATAACATAGTTAAATATGAATAATAAAAACTATATATTTTAAATATCATATTAATCGAGACGCGTTCGTGTATTCTCGTCCCGAGTGTCGCGACCGTCGTTTCGTATATATAGGTGGTGGTGATGCTCGGAAGGCAGCGGTCGAGTCGAACTATTAAGT
>JAATLQ010035598.1:0-30358 GCA_013421005.1 Heliconius erato x Heliconius himera
TAGCATTTTAATTAACTAAAGTGTAAAAATTATTATTTGCTCCTAATATGTGCGTAGGCGCTTATAGCTTATATATTATTAAAACCATGCTAAGTATCTGGCAATGGACAACGTCATATCTAATATTATTCTTAAGAAAATAAAAATAATAGAGGCCAGTCGTGACGCAGCGGCACAAAGTGTGACTGTAAATCGACTGGTTGTGGGTTCGATCTTCACTCGAGGAGATGAAATATTTATTTAAATTTATATTTCCATTTCTTCGCTCTGGTGTCGAGGCAAAGCTCGTCGTTGAGTTCTGCCATTCAACACGCAATGCCTCCAGAATTCGGCAGAATGTGGTGAACGGAGTGTCTTAACACTAGGTTCCCTCTGCCTACCCTGCTATATGCGGGATACAGCGTGAAGCTGATAAAAAAAAAAATAATAAAAGTGATTGAGTCCATAGTGGCGCAGGAGGACGAGCTGTAAATGCGACTGTGGGTTTAATTTCCATTTGGGAGACTGAAATATATAATATTTACATTTTCTCGTTCTGGTAACTAGACAAAGCGCGGCGTTGACTTCCGCTACTCAATACGCAATCCTCAATTTGGTGGAAAGTGGAAAAGGAAGTATAATAGGGAATGGAGTGCCTTAACACTACATTTCCAGGTGTTATTCACTTACCCTGCTATATATGAAATACAACGTAAATAAGAAAAAAAAGAAAATCTCATTTTACACTATAATGTAATATAACAAGTATAACGTAATGAATATATATAAAACTTTTTATTTATTAGGGAGTTTTATAAACTCACATTATTCATGAGTGAGTGAGTGTTATTTTTTGGGAAAACAGAAACTTTGCTTGTTTAGTAATAGAGTATATTGCAAAAATCTGTTTGTTCCATTCATACATTAACATAAAACTATTGTCAAATACATACCTACCCCTTCTACCCTTCTACTATCTAGCTACCTACCCAGGGATTACTTATAATGTAGGTGCCATTATGTCACTGTCGTTACGGTTTGCATCGCTTATTTTTTATGGAAAAGGACAAGGCAAACGAGCGTTCGGGTCACCTGATGGTAAGTGATTACCGCCGCCCACGACTCCGTGCAGCATCAGAGGAGCTATTTCGTTCTAATTGAAGAAATATTTTTACACTGGATAGTAGCCACCGAGGGAGGCTATACTCGTATTATAATAGTAGTAGTGCCCGAAGTAACCCTGTAGTCTGTGGTCAGATTTACTTTGGGCACTTAGTAGTCTCTCTAACTCTTAGTAATCCATTTACCTATAGGAGCAAAGCCGTAGGTAAAAGCCAGTAGAAGTAGAACTTTTTAGTTCTGTTACATGTGGCTCTAAAAGGCGGTTTAGGACAAAAATATGAATATTGCAGCAATACATATTAGTCATAAACACAATCTGAGAAATTACACAAGAACCAGGTCTCACGATCGCCCTATTCAAGTCTAGGCTTTACTGTCATTATGCCAAAATAGGTATTATTGGGTAATGGTGACATGACAAGCTATTATATGTTGTAGTTTAGTTTCAAATAACTGTTTAGGTTTTAGCGCCGGGAGTCAGTTTAGGGCTAGGACCTCTATTTTATGGAATCGAGTAATTTATTAAATAATCTTAAGTTATTATTAACTAGGCCAGTCGTGTCGTAGGAGCATAAGTTGCAGGTTCGATTTTCACTATCGGAAATATTTAATATTCGTTTCTTTGAGTGGTAGAACTCAACCCACAATGCTTTCAGAATTCGGTGGATGTGGGGAACGGAGTGTCTTAACACTAGGTTTCTAGGTTCCCTCCACTTACCTATGTGAATGTGGATACAGCGTAAAGCTATTAGGCTTAGTTAGTTATTAAAAAAACAGATTTCTTAGTTGTCTTTCAAATCCATAATCGCTCATAACTATAGTGATCAATCTATACTATAGAACATCCACTTTCAGAAGTGATTTATAGCCCATAATAATGTATGTATCGTCAGGATTTAACGGTATTTACAATGTTAATATATAGTTGGTCAATATTTCAATCTACTGTAGACCGTAGACTGTAGGTATTATTAGGAATGTCACCATATGATTAATTAACTTGGTGCCAATGCCGTATTGTAGGGAGTGCCTGTTGTGGAGATACTGTATATATATTATTATATATATAGATATATGTTTGAGGCGGTCGTGGTGCAGTGGTACACGGGTGTGACTGTAACGCGACGGTTGTGGTTTCGATCCCCACTTGAGGGATTGAATTATTATTTACAAATATTTTCATATAAGGCCAGTCGTGGCACAGCGGCACATAGTGTAGTGTTAAACTGACTGGTTGTGGGTTCGATCCCCACTCGAGGAGATGAAATATTTACTTAAATTTCTAATTCTTCGCTCTGGTGTCGAGACAAAGCGCGGCGTTGAGTTCTGCTACTCAACACGCAATGTCTCCAGGATTCGGCAGAAAGTGGGGATCGCCCGGCTTTAACTCGGCGGAAAGTTAGGGGATTTTTTTTAGATATATGTTTATATGATCTTTAGTATACATTTTGATGGTCATCATTGCAGTATACAGGTCTAGCATAATAGTAGCAGATTCTATTCTGATGTATTACATTTATTTTTGAGGGATTCCGTAGTCAAAGTTCAAAAAACGGAAACCGTATAAATTCGATATTTCTATATGTCTGTCTGTCTGTCCGTTTGTGACAAGTACTTTATTCAAAAAGTATTAAGACTACATAGTTGAAACTTGCTAGCTAGATATTTCATCTTGGTAAATATTCTGTCGAACAATGTATAATTTTATTTTATTATATTTGGTATTATTCCATTGAAAATGGCGAATTTTAACGTCAATTACGGCGATAAGAGGAGAATGTCTGTTTTTGTTCGTTTTATTGTTAAGAAATGTGCGTAAATATGATATTACAACGGTATATTATTATATTTTTAGTACACTGGTATATCACGAAAGAATAAATTACCCACTGTTTATCGTGGACCATCAGGCTTTTATGATCTGTAGAATACATAAAGAAAAGTAACATAATGTTCTCATAAATTTTCTAAATATTTTTGATAGAAAAGGGTCAACTGGTATATTTACATAAAGCGAAGTGATGTTATTTATTACCTACAAACAACTTTTTTGGTATGAAATACGACTTATAAGGCTAATAATAAAGTAAGAAAAAAATCTTTTATTATTAGTTGTTCATATTACTTCTAACAATTATTCGCAAATGCAAATATTATTGTGTTGTAACGCGACAGGTTGTAAGTTCGATTACCACTCGAGAAAATGAAATATTTAGTGGTTCAATTTCCTCAGTCTGGCGACGAGACAAATAGCGCGGCAATTCCGTCACTCAACACGCAATATCTCCGGAATTTGGCGGAAAGTAGGAAATGGAAATGTCTCAATGGTAACAGAGTGTCTTACCACTCAGCTCCCAGGTTCCCTTTGTTTACCACGATATATGCGGGATACAGCGTTCTGTAGTAAACCGAAAAGACCTTGGTATAATCAAATTTTGAATATATGTATAGATATATTAAAAAAAATAATAATAATAAATCAGCTTCACGCTGTATCCCGCACACAGCATTGTAAGCAGAGGGAACCTAGTGTTAAGACACTCCGTTCCCCACTTTCTGCCGAAATCTGGAGGCATTGCGTGTTGAGTGGCAGAACTCAACGCCGCGCTTAGCCTCGACACTAGAGCGAAGAAATTGAAATATATAAATTTAAGTAAATATTTCATCTCCTCTACTGGGAATCGAACCCACAACCAGTCGATTTTACAGTCACACTTCGTGCCGCTGCGCCACGACTGGTCTCCTGTATATTAGATCTGATAGATATATTCATATAATAACATCAGATTTACAAGCAATAATGTAACCTGAGACCATTGCGTACATTAACAAATATTACCACTGCGCTATGTCGGTTTTCTAATAACATTTTCTGTTAGTCTCGATATTACAATATCATTTTAAACAGCAAGTAAGAGTAACTTAGGAACAATCCGAGCCAAGGGCGCGCGTGGGCCAGCAAATGTTGGCGCCGACTCGCATCTCGCATAGCATTAACCTAAATAAATTAAATTTGTACCTTGACGAGTGTCTATCAATTCGTCCGACGTGAAATATCGATTAATATATCGATTTTGATATCGATTAGTTGGTAATTATAGTACATATGTATATGGGGACAAGTTAAAAGCATCCGGTTTAAAATAAGACAGAGTAGATATATTTATAGGTAATTATAACAAAAACAGCTTTAAAAAATAGCTTCTACAATAAAAATTGGAATGGTTGGAATTCTATGAATGCCTATTTTTAAAAATGGACTGAATTAATGAAAAATAAATTAATAAAAAAAATAAAAATGAATTAGATGAAAAACAAAACAACAACATAATACTTTTAATATAGAGATTAGGAGTCGCTAACTGCTTGCACTTACACTTAAATGATTTCATAATTATTTTTTTAAATCATTTTTTGGAACATTCCAATAAAGAATATAAGTGACATGTCCGTCTGTTTAATCTTTCTTTTGTAATATTTCTTATTTAAAAATGTATAGTAACTTAGTGCAATTTCTGTTTATGTATATTCTAAAATTAAATTTGCGAATCTATTTTATCTGTGAACTAGAATATTAACAGAAAAATGAACTCATCTCGATCGCTGATGATGCAACTCAATTATACTACACCTTTTATGCAAAAAAAAATATCTAAGAAATATCAATATATAACAATAATTCCTTTCAAAAACACTCTTTGCAAAGTATAATTTAAAAATAACAAAGCTTTTAAAAAGATAATTTTCAACATAATTTAAAGTTAGAGATTAATTTATATGAAGAACTATCTCGAATCGGATCGAAAATCGATATTATTATATCGAAACAATCGCTGCACAATATCTCAGCATCGCTGTCTCGTCGATGTTACGGGACCAAATCGCATAAATTGCGAATTCCTAGTGTAGGTGGGTAAAAGACGGCATTTCGGTTTCACAAACGCATACCTCTATTAATGGAGTATAAGGATGATTTCTGAACGAAATCCTTTATTTTGTTGTATTTTTTACTATAGTTATCGACATCAATCTCGCGTCGTCGAACACTTGAGTACAATAAATTGTTTTATAATCATAGTGAAGACAGCATTGTAGGCGATGAATGATGTGGCTTGATCGTTTTGTGTAATTATATTATCTGGATATCTTTGCGGAGGGACCGCGGGCTATGGTATGATCTATTGTGATTGCCAAAATGTTGCTTTTGGTTTGTTATTATGTACTGCCCATTTAGGCAATAGATAATGTGATATAGGTATAGCGAGAACCTAGAACTATGAATATAAATTCGTCGATCGCTTTTGAATCGTCAAATCGTAGAAAATTTGAAGTTGAGGCTAGTCGTGGAGCAGGGGCACAAAGAGTGACTGTAAAACCGACTGGTTGTGGATTTGATCCCCACTCGAGGAGATGAAATATTTGCTTAAATTTATATTTCCATTTCCTCGCTCTGGTGTCGAGGTTAAGCGCGGCGTTGAGTTCTGCCACTCAACACGCAATGCCTCCAGAATTCGGCAGAAAGTGGGGAACGGAGTGTCTTAACACTAGGTTCCCTCTGCCTACCCTGCTGTGTGCGGGATACAGCGTGAAGCTAATTTAATTTAATTTTAATTTTAATTTATATTTCTATTTCTTTGCTCTAGTGTCGAGGCAAAGCGTGACGTTGAGTTCTGCCACTCAACACGCAATGCCTCCAGAATTCGGCAGAAAGTGGGGAACGGAGTATCTTAACACGAAGTTTCCTCTGCCTAAACTGCTGTGTGCGGAATACAGCGTGAAGCTGATTTTTTTTATAAATTTAAAGTACCTTATATAAAAGCAATATAAATATATATCAAGCTGAAATCGTGGAAAACACACAAAATTAAGCACAGAGTACAGAATTTAGAGGAAGTCCCTACCCAGCCAGCTCCTATTTAACCTACCCAGAAGACAGATTGCTTGAAAAGAACAAAAGACAAACTCAAAAGCTGTTAAATACTACAAAATCTGATTAAATTCAAAATCATTTGGCACGCATCTTACCACCAATAAGCCCATAAATTTTGGCAAAACACGATAAATTCTTGAGAACAAAGGCGTTGTAAATAGAGATAAGGTTTTATAGGAACTGTAAATGTGATTGTGTATTTGTTAAGAATTGACAAATAGGTCTTCTGACGTCTTACGATGTACTTAAAACTGGATAATCTTTTAATTTAATTAAATGTATATTTTTATTTCTTCGCTCTTGTGTCCCTTACACAAAGCGCGGTGCTGAGTTCCGGCACTCAACACGCAATGCCTTCAGAATTCAGCTGAAAATGGGGAACGGGGTGTCTTAACACTAAGTCAGTCTGCCTACCCTGCTGTGTGCATATGAAAAAATATACATTCTACATTAATAAAAAAAACAGCTTCACACTGTATCCCACAGCCTTCACAGCAGGGTAGGCAGAGGGAACCTAGTGTTAAGACACTCCGTTCCATACTTTCTGCTGAATTCTGGAGGCATTGCGTGTTGAGTGGCAGAACTAAAAGCCGCGCTTAGTCTCGACACCAGAGCGAGGAAGTGGAAATATAAATTTAAGTAAATATTTCATCTCCTCGAGTGGGGATCGAACCCACAACCAGTCGGTTTTACAGTTACATGTCGTGTCGCTGTGCCACAACTGGCCTCACATTCTACATTAACATTTATATTAAAATCATAAGCAATAAACCTAATATAATAATAATGACGATAATATTATAATAATTGTCTACGCGTCATATCAATGAGCTGTCGTCATCGGACCAGGTCACTGACTTCCATTACGCGGCCGGTGGCGCTATCTAATTTTTTTTTACATTTTAGACTATAATATTACCTTATTAATTATATCTACGTGGAATATTTAGATATTAGATATTTTAATTTTTATCAAGTAAGTTTAATGGTTTAGTTTTTTTTGTGAGTTTATTTTTTTTTGGTTTTACGGTGTATAATGCGTAAATAAGGGTAGGTAGAGGGAACCGGGTAGGGCTAGTGGTAAGATACTTCGTTCTCATTAAGACACTTCCGTTCCCCACTCGAAATCTAGAGGCAGTGCGTGTTGAGTGGCTGAACTTAACACCGCCGATAATTCAATTTAGTCTTTTTTAATATTATATTATAAAGAGTTTTAACATTAAGTTTTTTCTGTTTATCATGCTGTATGCGGACTACGGTTGGTACGGTTAAATCTTTCTTCTTATTATTGAAAAAACTGACTGAATGATTAATAAATAAAAGTTTTTTATTTTTCTATAAATGTTTATCTATACAGAATGTCTTTAAAAAACAATTTGATATAAAAAGATGAATAAAACCAATCGTGGAGCTGGGTTGTGGGTTCGAATCCCACGCTCTGGCAACGAGGTAAAACACGACGTTCAGTTTAGCCACTCGACATGCAATGCCACCAGAAATCGGCAGAAAATGTGGAACCGAAGTGTCTCAATGGGAACAGAATGTCTTAACACTCGGTTGCCTGTAACCCTCTGCCTATCCCGCTAGGCGCGGGATACAGCGTGAATCTATAAAAAGAGCTAAATAGAGCCACTAGCTACGTGCTAAGTTTCGCCATCCTATCGTAAATACTTTCACTGCTTGAATACTTAAATGATTATATGGTTCGGTACGTTAACTGGCACTCTAAGTGTTTTAGCTCAATTTCCGCTCGTTAAGCCATTCTTGCTGTTGCTTTAAGTATCAGCAGATTCCCCTAGTTGGCTTGTAATTAAAATTTATTTTTCACATTAAAAATAACACCTTGCTATGATGTGCCTAGTAAAATATTAAAGGATTGTGTTGTAAATTTTATAATTATTTAATTGGGAAGGTTAATTTAGTACTTATTTAGAAAATGTATTAAAATTTTAACGTAGCGGGACTCGAACCCGCCCCTCCTGGAAACCGACCAGGCGCTCTGACCGTTAAGCCATACGTTCTCATCAGGCTACGACGAAATTTATATACGTTTATTACAACTTATTTATGTTGTTTCCAGGAGGCGCGGGTTCGAGTCTCGCTACGTTCAAATTTTTATAAGTATTTTTCTTTCCTAAGTGTGGAATAACATTTTAAAATTATAAAAAAAAGGTTTATTTAGTATTTTAGCGGTTTTATCGGTATCAAGCAGCTTAGATATTATAGTAATATTTTATAAATAAAAAAAATACATAAATTAATAATCTCCACTGTGTAGTAAATTGTATAGAGAATGAAGTGGGGAACGAAAGTGTCTTAATGGAAACAGAGTGTCTTAACATTAGGTTCCCAAGTTCCTTTCGCCTACCCTGCTATATGTGGGGTACAGCGTTTAAGTATTTGTCATTATCTTTTCGTACTTTGTGTTTTTTTTGGATAGTTGGTAACTAAGGATACATAAATTCGATTTTAGCTAGTAATGTTATCAGGCACACTAAAATAACAACGGCAATATCTTGTGTAACCTACATATCCAAGTGTGTTTCAAGTTATAAAGTATAATTTTCATATCTAAACTGAATTTTGTAGTTATATTAAAAAATACAGTTAAGGCCAGTCGTGGCGCAGGGGCCCAAGCATGCGAGTGTAAGCATGACAGGTTGTGAGTTCGATTCCTATTCAAGGAAATAAAATATCTAGTACTTTATTTTCTTCGCTCTGGTAAAGAAGCAAAAGCGCCGCGTTGAGTTCAACACGCAATGTTTTCAGAATAAGCCGGTAAGTGGGAAATGGAAGTTTTTTAATAGGAACGGAGTGTCTTAACTCTAGGTTAAGGGCCATTTTAGACTCGTGGAACTAAAAAAAAATCGAATGTAAGAAGTCAATTGTTCCATTCCTTGGATTCTTTTGAAGGATTTTATTTTGCAATATTTTTATCTCTTTGAAATATTAAAAAAAAAAAACAACGAAAATCTAGTAGAATGTTCACTCCGCCTAACATAACTCGCGTTCAAGATGCGTAAAGATAAAAAAGGAAATACTTTTAAGACATTACGATAAATAAGCAAATAACTCCGCGAAGGTGTAATTACGGATGTACTACATACTGTACGGGTGAGTCACCTAATAAACTGCTGCCTTATTGCCTGCTAATGAAACAAACACTAAGGATATGTTCATTGAAATTTTGAAGTTGTTTTTATTTTTACTTATTTAGAAAACGTATAAAAATTTGAACGTAACGGGACTCGAACCCGCGCCTCCTGGAAACCGACCAAGAACGTATGGTTTAGTGGTCAGAGCAGTAAGAGTATACAGAGAAAACCCAGTGCTAAGATACTCTGCCCACTTTCCGCCTGATTTTTAAGACATTGCGTGTTAAGTGGCGGAACTCAACGACACGCTTTGTCTTTTTATCAGAGTGAGGAAATGATAATCATTTATTCCCTCGAGAGGTACTCGTTTACAGCATCACATATTTCTTTCGTGAGAACTGATTCAATTTTACCTAAATACAAAAAAAAACCTAATACTTATTTAAATCAATTACATTAATTAAGTCCATAGTATTTTGTCTATTAATAAAACTCTCTATTTTTTATTATATGTAATTAAAATATGAATCATTTATTTTCTTCCGTTCCCCACTTTCTGCTAAATTTTTGAGGCATTGCGTGTTGAGTGTCGACACTCAACGCCAGAGTGTGGAAAGGAAAATATATTGTTACTTTCCCCTGACTGGTAATCGAATACACAACCGTCGTGTTGACAGTCGTACGCTTGTGCCACAGCGATACGACAGCCATAAGTATCAACCATTATAACATATTCTTTTAAATGAGATCTTAATTAAAAAAATATATAAATGACGAGGCCAGTCGTGGCGCAGCGGCACGAAGTGTGACTGTAAAATCGACTGGTTGTGGGTTCGATCCCCACTCGAGGAGATGAAATATTTACTTAAATTTATATTTCCATTTCTTCGCTCTGGTGTCGAGGACAAGCGTGGCGTTGAGTTCTGCCACTCAACACGCAATGCCTCCATGATTCGGCAGAAAGTGGAGAACGGAGTGTCTTAACACTAGGTTCCCTCTGCCTACCCTGCAGTGTGCGGGATACAACGTGAAGCTGATTTATTTAAACAAAATCTTACAGAAAAAAATAATTAAATTATTATTTAGATACCTAATAAGAAATCTAGATACGATTTACATATGTATGTAAAAGGAAGGGACTAGAACGCTCGAAATCGTTACTAAATTCTAACATTATTAATTTATTAGGAACGGAAACGAATTTAGGCAAAATGTTTAGCATAATGTAACCGGATCAGTAATCCGGTTCTACAAATATTTTCAACGAATGTGATCGTGAATGTCTGTCTTTCACATTACGTAAATATTCTAGCTGAGAATATTTTGAGATTTGCCAAAATATTAAAAATTGGTCGAGATTTTTTTCTGCTTATTAGTATAAATGGAGAATCTAGTGTAACATGACTAAGTGACTGACAAAATTGACAATTTTACAAGCATTATTTGAAAAAAATATTATGATTTTTCAACTTTTTCTTATTTTAGACTCCCTGTTATATTTATCATATGTCATACTTAAACTTGTTTTGCTGTTTTTTTTACTATATTTAGTAAACCAAGTTATTTGGATTAGATCCCGATCTATATGTGAAAATAATTTAGTAGCAATCAAAAAGGCTGTCGTGGCTCAGGGGTACAAAGGTGTGACTATAACGCGACGGCTATGGGTTCGATTTCCACTTGAGGATATGATATTTATTAATATTTTCATTTCTTTGCTCTGGCACCAAGGCAAAACCCGGCGTTGAGTTCCTCAATACTTAATACTGTGAACATAGTGTCTTAATACTAGGTTCCCTCTGGTTACCCTGCTGTGTGCGTGATACAGCGTGAAGCTGATTTAATTTTTAATCAATAATTATTTAATTTAAATAACTTAAAGAACATTTGTTAAATTTTTGTGTGAACATTTTAAAGTGTAATAAGAAAGCGCGACATTCTTTCTATGATTGATGACAGCATACATAATATATCCGGTACAATCTGTATCATAAAAATATGTCATGATTTATATAGAAGTCGTTTTGAATGTATTAAATTTATTATTTAATACATTCAATATATACATATTTGAGGCGAGTCGTGCCACAAATATGCGGAAACGATATACTGAGTGTCTAAACACTAGGTTGTAGGTATTATTAGTATTTAATTTGAGTCTTTAGCCTATTTTAAAAATCTTATTGTATTATAAGTACGTATCGAAAAATTAAACGTCTATATTTCTTTTTTAGCGTCCTCCTCTATCCCGCACACAGCAGGGTAGGCAAAGGGAACCTAGTGCTAAGACGTTTCGTCCCTCATTTTCCGCCGAATTCTGGAGTTATTGCGTGTTAAATGGCGGAACTCAACTCCTTTGCCTCCATCCCAGATTGAAGAAATGAAAATATTAAATATTTCATTTTCTCGAGTTAGGATCGAACCCACAACCTGATGCGTTACATTCACACTTTGTATCCCTGCACCACGACTGGCCTAAATGTATATTAACATCCATATACAGATTTTATATCCACCTTCCGTTGCACAAACCCGTTCGTTACATTGAGGTGGTGGTATGCACCTAAAATATGCAAAGTTAATAATGATATTGAATACGGAATATCGGTTTCTGTTTTTTAAAATACGCTATAAGCATATAATTGGTTGTTTGGTATGTGGACAGATTTTATAGATGATCTTAAGACATTTTCGCCCACGCGGTGATTTTATCTTCAAAGCTCTTTCCACATCATGGTCAAGAGGTCGTCGTTGCACATACGTGCTGTGAACCCAATGACTGTGGGTTCGATCTATTAATTATTAATATTTTGATTTCTTCGCTCTGGTATAGAGGCAAAGCGCGGCGTAGAGTTCCACCAATCAACACGCCATGCCTCGAAAGTTCAACGGACAGTGGCGAACAGATTGTTTTAGCACTAGGTTTCCACTGCCTACCTGCCTGATCTGTTATTCAGATAAATTCAATTCAAATCTTGATTTTGAACCAAATCAAATCAGCTTCACGCTGTATCCCGCACACAGCATGGCAGGCAGAGGGAACCTAGTGTTAAGACTCTCCGTTCCCCACTTTTTGCGGAATTTTTCGAGACATTGCGTGTTGATTGGCAGAAACCAACGCCGCGCTTTGCCTCGACACCAGAGCGAAAAAATGGAAATATAAATTTAAGTAAATATTTCATCTCCTCGAGTGGGGATCGAACCCACAACCAGTTGGTTTTACAGTCACACTTTGTGCCTCTGCGCCACGATAGCCTTTTTGATTGCTACTAAATTATTTTCACATATAGATCGGGATCTAATTCAAATAACTTGGTTTACTAAATATAGTAAAAAACTCTATTTCGATTTTGAACCGTTATAATATATAAAAATCAATAGAATCTCTTCTATTAGAGATGCTGAACGATTTGTCATTAAGTCATATGATGGACACAGGACGCCCATACGAGTGCGCCTTGATGAAGCATTCAATGCCTATCCCGATTGATTTATACGTTCATTGTGAATGTGTCTCTAATTGTACAATAAGATCGGTGCATGGGTTGTTCTAAAACGATAATAATTACTGGCTTTTACTAAGGAATTTATATAATTTATAGTGTATTCAGTCTCTTTTTTACTTTTAAAATAACTTAATTATAAAAATATGTATATTTATATAAATTATCAGTCAAACTCCAAATGTAAACATTCATTTAGAATGAAATGAAAACGATTTTTTCTGTAGAAGTATATCTAAGAAAATTCAATTTCCGTAATTTCCACTGCATAAAATTTAGTTTTTCTTTTGAGTACGGAATCCAAAAAAACAATAAAATTCTACGTTATTTTAACAGTATTCCTAATATTTCAGAATTCCTGCACCATGTCAAGTGGAGGTTGTTCAGGGCCGGGTGTATGTGGTGGAGCGAGACGACGACCGCCCCCACCGCCCGAGCCAGCACTGTCCCTTGCAGCTGACCTAAGTGAGCTGAGCCTGGACCAGGGCTACCATACTCTGGCTGATTGTGGACCACCCAGGAGGAAGAAGGATAATACGCTTTCTGATGCGTTGTGGTTAAAGATTTTGGGATATCTCGAGGTGAATATTTTTTTTATAGGCGGTTAAGGTGAATATACAAATAACTTAACGAGAACGATAAAGTACTAGTTTATTTAGTTTTGAATATGTGTGTATACTCTTCTGAAATGTTTATATTATGTTAATGGAAGTCACAAGAGTGTATAATTTTTTGTTTTAGTAGTAATATTTTTTTATATAAAAAAAAAGTTAAAAAAATATGAGGGAACATAGAGAAAAATTTTCCGCCCGAATCCGTGCGTCATACGACCTTGCGTGTTAAATGGTGAAACTCAACGCCGCGCTTTATCTGCCAGAGTAATTAAACGCGTTCACAATCAGATACTGTAGGGCCTCATATTTATTTGATTGTTACTATAAGTATAACTCTTAGAATAATAATCTATAATTTCATTTCAGGTATCAGACCTATGCCGCATGTCGCGAGTATGCAGACGGTGGTCGCGTTTCGTAGCCAGGCTGACAGCACGGCCGGAGCCATGGAGGCGCGTGCGCACCGCCGGACCTCTAGAAGTGGCGGCGAGGTGCGCAAGCGCAAGAGCCGGGCCCTGCGTCAGTGCTGTACGAGAATGGAGGGCGAAAAATTGTGCGGTATGTAGTCTTGAATATTTACTTTTAGATATAAAATGAAAGTAGGAGTATTACTTTACGCTGCTTTAATAAATAATAATTACCCAGAGTGGGGATCGAACCCCCACCACGCATGTGTTCCTGCGCCACGATGGCCTCAAGCAGTAGAAAGCTTTAAGCTAAAATGAAGCTAGATAAAAATAGATGATAAATAGGCTTAAAAATTATGTTTAATTTCTTTATCAAAGTGTCTCTTATGACATTAGCTTTTACGTTTAAACGTTGATTTAAATATATCTTTTTTTGTAATAAAATCTCTTGAATTAAATTCAATCCTTTTTAAATTACGATGTAAATAATTCGATTAAGAAATTAGTTTTAAACGTTCAGAATGCAAAAAAAGCAAGGATTTTTTATTTTTTTGGATTTAAAATAAAAATTAAAATTTTACATCAAATTAATCTTTAATATTTATAGGTGACGATTGCTGGTAGCCAGTTTGTAGCTGCTACATTTAGGAACCTCACGCATTTAGCAATTACTAATTCAACTACCATGGACGTTAGGTCTCTAGCTCCCCTCATAACTGATTTATTGGACTTGAGGCATATCGACCTTACTGGTAAGTTCTAGCATTAAAATTTAACTTACTTAGAAATTAAACCTGTAACCTCTGTCTAAGCAGATGTGTGAATGATGTGAGAATGCTACTAAGCTTGATTGGACAAAAAAAAATCTATTTTTTAACATTTTTAAACTGTTATTCCACACTTCGGAAAGAAAAATACTTATTAAATACCCATAAATACTCATACTCATATTCATAAAAACTTGAACGGCTCTTTGGCGCCTTGGACATTTCTAAAGAGGCGCGGGTTCGAGTCCTGCTACGTTTAAATTTTTATACGTTTTCTTAATAAGTATAAAAAAAGTCTTAAAAATATTATGAGAGTATGAAGATTTTGACATTTATATTCTTAACGAACTTCGATCAACTATGTTGATTATTCAAGAAATTCGCGAAACTCATATCAAAGATCTTATAAATTATTCTGATGAATAATCGTGAATTGTTCAAGTTTAGATTCGATGTTGAAGTTAACTGATAAAATATTTCGCTTAGACTTTGATGTCGTAGTCTAGGATCTGGAGACGAATATTTCACGTTGATACTTTAGACGAAAATGAAAGATCAAATTAAAGTTTGTTTAAGAATTTTTTTTGGCTATATGTATATTCGCAAAGTAAGGTCTTTGGTTTTCACCATTATTACACATTTTAAATAAATAGTTTCATTTACATACTGTAACTAACTACGTACTATATATATATATATATATATATATATATATATATATATATATATATATATATATATATATATATATATATATATATATTTTGATAATATAACTACGAAATTAAAAGTAGCAGAATACTAATAATTATTTAGCATATTCACATATTATATTTAATGATTGTATAAAATTTTTGTACCTTTAAATGTTAAATAAATAAAATCGAAGAAATTAAAAATTTATTTAAATATATACTCCATTTCTTCGCTCTGGTGTCGGGGCAAAGAGCGGCGTTGAATTCCGCCACTCAGCACGCAATGCCTCCAGAATTTGGGGGAAAGTGGGGAACGCAGTGTCTTAACATTAGGCTCCCTCTGCCTACCCTGCTGTGGGCGCATACAGCGTGAAGCTGATTTAAAAAAATTTCAACTTTTAAAGTAAAATGAAATGTATCTTTTGTTTAGATTACGATTTTTTCTTATTGAAAGAATAACAATCATTTCTTTAGTATAGTAACAAATGTATAATAAAGGCCTATGGCGCAATTAAGTTAATTCGTGCATTACACACGATGTTATATTTATAGGTTCTAATTCCATCTTATTGAAACCAGGAAAATAATTTAATATAATAAAATATT
Source organism: Heliconius erato x Heliconius himera (assembly GCA_013421005.1). Taxonomy (NCBI): domain Eukaryota; kingdom Metazoa; phylum Arthropoda; class Insecta; order Lepidoptera; family Nymphalidae; genus Heliconius; species Heliconius erato x Heliconius himera. Next base: position 15,719 of record JAATLQ010035598.1, read on the forward strand.
TTCAACGAATTATTATATTTTAAAATTGATAGAACAGTGTTAGATCCATCGTCGATCACCATCAATTTATTATAATAAAAATATTTTAGTTAGTTACACTTGCTCCTAGACTACACGTTTATTAGTATTTGAAAGTTTTTGTTTACTTAAAATACCAAAATTCATCTGCAATATTTTCCCATTTATAATTAAGATGTCAACTTCCACTCTAGAAATTGACTTGGAATATTTAAAATTTAAATGGTCTCTAAGTGTAATTATTTTAAAATAAATTGAGTATTTCACATTTAGCGTACCATTGTCCTCTTTTTGCGGAATTATTAAGGAACTACGTGTTGAGTGGCGAAACTCAATGGCGCCCTTTACCTCGAAACCAGAGCGAAAACATGGAAATATACATTTTCAGTCAAAATTTCGTTTCCTCAATTGGAATCGAACCCACAACCATTCGGCTTACAGTCACACTTTGTGCTCCTGCGCCACGACAGGCCTCAAGGAAATGAAAATATTTAATATTTCTTTTCCTAGAGTAAGAATCAAACTCACCATCTGTCGCATTTACAGTCGCACGCCTATTCTCTCGTGCTACAACTGGCCTCCTGGCAGAATACTTATTAAACCAACAGTAATAAAACACTGACATTAAAAGCTCCACATATGTAATTATTAAATAGTATAAGGAAATCTGTAGAGTATAAACATGTATAAATGTATATTTCTTTCAGGTTGTCCAAACGTGGATTGGCCAGAATGGGCTAGGCTTGAAAATCGCCTAGAAACTAGAAGACCGCCTATAGAATATATAGACTTAACAGACTGTGGTGCAGTCACTGACGCTGGCCTATGCGCCTTACTTCATACATGCCCTTCCTTACAATATCTCTACCTCAGGAGATGTACTCTAGTCACAGGTAACCTAAATGCTCAAATATTTATTTATATTAATTTCAGAATAAACAAACGTTGCGGCGTTTAGTTCCGAAATCCGTTTAATAGGATATTGATAAAAAATATATATATTTTTATTGCTATAAAATAGTACAATTAATATTGTAGATATAAATATTAAGACTGTAGACTCAAATTTACTGGTACAAACTGTTACCTGATTCCTGATTTGTTTAGATAAGATTAATAGTTTGAACTTCGATACTAGTTGTATTGACAAAGTTCTATTGAAGTAAGCTGTAGTTTATCTGTTTGTTTTATCAAGATCGCTTGTTGCGCGAAATATGTTCATTTACGGGAATTTGTTAACTTTCGGTCTTTCTGTATAGTGTATCAAAGAGAGAGAAAAGAGAAAGAGAGAATAAAGCTATTTTAGTGGTGTCATTTTTTCTACTTTTTCTATGCTATTTTATTGTTCATTGTGTTGTGATATTACAAAAAACCAGCTTCGTTTTGTATATTACAAATAATAGTCCTAAGTTATCTTTTTTAGCTTTTTACTATATGCTCCTCATAGCAGGAAATTGGGAACCTTGTGTTAAGAAACTTCGTCCCCGTCTATTTTAAACTATAACCTTTATAGAAAAAAAATCTATTCGCCTCACTTATTTGCTTTTATATTCGAACTTGAATAATAAATTCTAATTTGATAATTTTAAACTGAAAAGTTTTATTATTTTCTAAATTATATTGCAATACCCTCTATGCATCTAATATTATATTATGATACTTCTAGTGCGATAAAACCCTTGCAAGTTCTTCATTTTCTCTCTATTTTTATTTATTAATATTTAATATTTAAATTTCAGATGCCGGTGTTAGATGGATACCTTCATATTGTGCTCTCAAAGAGCTTAGTGTATCTGATTGTACCGGAGTAACGGATTTCGGTCTTTACGAATTGGCTAAATTAGGTCCTGCTTTACGATATCTTTCTGTGGCGAAATGCTCTCAGGTAAGAAATATTTATATTACTTTTTGATGCTACTTGAGGCTCAGGGATGCTACTGTAAGCGCGACAGGTTGTGGCTTCGATTCCTACTCAAGGTAGTAAAATATTTAATATTTTCGCACGGCGTTGCCTTTCACCACTCAATACGTAATATTTTAAGACTTTAGCCAAATATTCTATAATACTATTGTGAAAATCAGCTTTACGCTGTATTCCGCACACAGCAGGGTAGGCAGAGGGAATCTAGTGTTAAGACACTCCACTCCACTTTGCGCCAGGTCCTGAAGGCATTGCGTGTTGGGTGGCGGAACTCAACGCCGCGCTTTGCCTCGATACCAGAGCGAAGAAATGAAAATATAAATGTAAATATTTCCATCGATTTCCTCGAGTGGGTTCGAACCTACAACCAGTCGATTTTACACACCTCGTGCCACTGCGCCACGATTGGCTGAAAATTAACTGAACATTCTGTTTAGTTATCAGCTGAAATATTTATATTAACATAAAGATTTTTATTGCTTTAATTGATTATTATGTGTAGAAGGTATAAAAATAATATCTACTAAGTATAATATAATAATTCCAAGGGCGTCAATAACATAAAAAAATATTTTATCATAATCCTAATAATTTATTTTTAATATGATTTAAAAACAATTATTCAAATGGATTTATTTATTGATAAGACATTAATAGTAGATTAAACAATCTACTTATATGGGTTTTTGTATATTTTTATAATGTTTATTTTAATAAACACAAAAGATAGTATCTTATTTATAAGGTCAAACAGCAGATTCGAAGTACACTCGATAAAACGCTGATTTCCTCGTTGTGCATAAATAAAGCGCGGTGTTAGGTTCCGAAAGTGAAGAACAGAGTGTTTTGACACTAGGTTCTCTCTGCTTGAAGTTAGATATATGCGAAATATAGCGTAAAATGTATTTAAAATAATATGATTTCAAACAAAAAAACCAATCTTTCCAGGTATCAGATTCAGGTATAAGTACATTAGCAAGAAGGTGCTACAAGTTGCGGTATCTCAACGCGAGGGGCTGTGGGGCTGTTGGTGATGACGGCGTGGAAGCCATCGGGAGAGGGTGTTCGAGGTTGAGAGCATTGGATTTAGGAGCTACTGATGTTTCTGAAGCTGGTTTGCAGGTAATTTATTAGAGCATTCAAGATTTTCAGCAGAAAATTAATTTAAAACCTGTAATGTATAATTTGACATATTATATAGTATAGTACCGCGAAGTCAGTTGTGGCGCAGGGGTACAAGCGTTCGACTGTAAACGCAAGGGATTGTGACGATTCCTATTCGGGGAAACGAAATATTTAATAATTAAATTTCTTCGCTGTGGTAATGAAGCAGGTTCCGCCACTCAATACGCAATGCCTCCAGAATTCGGCGGAAAGTGAAGAACGGAAGTGTCTTAATGGAAACGGAGTGTTTTAACACTAGGTATCCGGAATCCCTTTACCTACCACGCTATGTAAGGCATACATAGTGTGAAAATAAAATATTTTTTTAATTTTTAGGGTCCCTTAAAATCTTTTAAACTATATTTATATAAGTTTAATAGCGTACCAATATTTATGGAAACTACGGTAACAAAACTTCATTTTTATCGTGAAGTATTTTACAGTTTAATAGGTTAATGGTTGATATTAAGTACATTCAACTGTATCACAGTATTATCAACGCGCAAAGCTTCGAAAAATTTGGTGGCAAGTGGGGAACGGAGTGTCTTATCACTGGGTTCTCTCTGCCTGCTTTGTAATGTGAGGAATACAGCGTGAAATTAACAATATAACATCTCGAATAAAGCAAAATATTCCACCCTAATTGGGACGCAAACGATCTCGTATATTTACTTTCAGCAAATAGTGCCTTTATTGACTCTATTCCTTTATAGATTGTACTTGTTGTGTTTGAAATAAAGTAGCTTCACTTGGAAATATATCATCCATAGTCAAATAAAGAATAGTACAATTATTTCCTGTTACTGTGTGTCAATCTATGCATTATATTGTTTTTTATTTTCTTTTTTTCCCGCTTCACGCTGTATTCCGCACACAGTAGGGTAGGCAGAGTTAGCTTAGTGTTTATACACTCTACATTTCGAATTTCCACCGAATTTTGTAGGCATTGTATGTTGAGTGGCGGAATTCAATGCCGCGCCTTTCCTCCTACACCAGAACCTACAAATCTATAATAAAAAATATAAAATACTTTATTTCCTCGACTGGGAATCGAATCCACGATCTGTAACGTCTACAGCCACTCCTTTGTGCCTAACTAGCTTCATAATTTTATTTTAATGTACCAATTATAAACTGGCAATTTTGGGTTTAAATTCCATTAAATAAGCTCAATTAGGTAGATACGTTATTTTCAGAATTTCACAAAGTTTTTTTAAGGTTATTTATTAAAAAAAACTGTAGTATTTTATTACTTACAAAAAATAATAACTTACTAAAATAAAAGGAAGTATGTGTGAGACGGAAGTATCTTAATGGGGAACAGAATGTCTTAACGTTCGGTTTCCAGGTTCCTTTTGCCTACCCTGCCTACCAGTATGAAGCTGAAAAAATTATTAGAGTACTTTTAGCTCAATATACGTTCTACACGATAATAAAACTTTTTAAAACACATAAATCTTATTTAATAATTACTTTTATTTCAGATACTAGCGCGATGCTGTCCCAATTTAAAGAAGCTAGCACTCCGCGGTTGTGAACTAATAGGTGACGACGGACTCGAAGCTGTAGCCTACTATTGTCGAGGCCTTACACAACTAAACATACAGGACACGCCTGTAACTTTACGGGGCTATAGAGCTGTGAAAAAATATTGCAAACGATGTGTCATTGAACATACTAATCCTGGTTTTTGTTGACTTAAGTGATTTTTTAAAAAAGGAATAAATAATAACGATGTTTTTTTTAAAGACTTGTGGTCGTTAGTAAGTGGCGTGGTGAGTGCGGAAAGTGCTTGTTCGAATCTGATTCGGGGTAATTAATTTTGAATTGATAAAGACAATTGCAGAAAACTGCCCTTTAAGTGTAATAAAACTGATTTTTTATTGTTTTGTATATAAAAGATATGTATGTGTACATAATAAATAAATATATAGTTATTAATGTAATTAACAGAACTTTTTAGTAGATTCTGTATAAAATGTAAATCGAAGTAGTATATTATTATAAGGTGCTATATAAAAATTAATGTGTAATAATTTTAATTCCAATGAATAATTTATAATACTGACTGAAATGATTATATATATATTCTCCTTTAAATCCTACTTAAATGTTCCTCAACCGTTGACTGGAATTGAGTAAATATCTTCTTGCCACTAAAACTCGCATAAAACTTTTTCGAGATATATTACCTCGAACCCGCGCCTGACTCTCTCGAACCGACCTGGTCGTTTTCCAGGAGGCGCGGGTTCGAATCCCGCTACGTTCAAATTTTTATACGTTTTCAAAATAAGTATTTTCTTCTTAAGTGTGGAATAACGCTTTAAAAATATATATTTTTTTAATGATAATATTTGCAAATATATACAAGGTAGCGGTGTTGAGTTCCGACTTTCAACGTTGTCTCTAGAATTCGACGAAAAATAGGGAACGGGAGACTTATCTTGAATGGAATGTTTTAACACTAAGTTCCCAGGTTCTCTCTGCCTATCTTGATATTTACGGGATACATTGTGAAGCTAAAAAAGATATACAAGATCTGATTATAATAATTATTTTTTATATTATTAGTGTGCTGTCTGCGACTTCTTTGGCCTATGTATTATCGTTATTTCTCATTCAAGGGACAAAAGTATTTTTTTTACGGGATCATATTAGAATAATTCTGTAATAATATGGATACTATATATTATAGATATAGGACATCGTTTCCACTTGAATCTTTTTTATTGAAGACTTGAAGTCGATTGCAGCATATTACAATAAAATTTTAAAGATCTTACAGATGGAAACTCACTAATAATTTATACATATGAATAAGGCGAAGAGGACTGGCTATATTATTGATAGAATATTATTGATATTCTATCAATAATATAATAATATAATAATTACAGGTTTTAAAATAAAAAAAAATATTTTAAATTACTGCGTTTTACAAACAAGGATTTGTAATAAAATATTTTGTTTTCGTCACATTAATTTGACAAAAACTGTAATTAAAATAATATAATAATAGGAATGTCTATTCCTAGATACTATAAAACACACCTAAATGGTTTTTACTTCAATAAAATTATATTAATAATTCAAATTATTACAAAATTAGGAATAATTTAAAGTTTGAGGCCAGTCGTGGCGCAGCGGCACGAGGTGTGACTGTAAAACCGATTGGTTGTGGATTCGATCCCACTTGTGGAGATGAAATATTTACTTAAATTTATATTTCCATTTCTTCGCTCTGGTGTCGAGGTTTAAAGCGGCGTTGAGTTAGGATACAGCGTGAAGTAATAAAAAAAAATCCTGCCTTCACTAATAAGTTGAAAACACTATATAAAAGTTAAAAGGATTATAAGGGTTGTTTATAATGTCGGTTTACGATGTTTTTGAAATCCATCAAAGTACGTAAAAATGTTTTAACCAAGCTTATTAGCATTATAAATACGAATTTCCTTTGTAAACCTTTTTACTTTTCCACGTAAAGAGTTCTACATCTTATTAAGAAAAAAAAGATCTTTCCTTTTATAATTTTAACCGACTTCTGTAAAAGGAGCTTAAAATTTGTTAAGTCAGTTCTTTTGACTGGGTGAACCGATTTTGATGATTCTTTTGTTATTTGGAAGCTGGTGCTTCCTGTGTGGTCCTATTTTAATATGGTCTATTCCTGACAACCTTATCAGCATGTGAAAATTACATTTTGAAAATATTTATGTGAATTGCTTGTTTTTAAGTATTATATCATTATGTGATAGTGCAATTACAATGTAATGTGTATATGTAATTAAATATATGTTTTATGTAAATACGTGTGTAATTCAGGGTCAAAATTATACGAGAACTCTTATTTAATAACTTTTATTTAGTGCATGTTTTTTATCAAAGTCAGGCTCTCGTGCCCCAGTTGCACTTGCTTGTGCTACTGGGGCACGAGGGCCTTACATATTAAAAATTGAAAATTATGTATTATTATTTTTTATTTTATACATATTTAGAGGCGATTCGTAGCGCAGCGGCACGAAGTGTGACTGTAAAACCGACTGGTTGTGGGTTCGATCCCCACTCGAGGAGAAATATTTACTTAAATTTATATTTCCATTCGCTCTGGTGTCGAGGTTAAGCGCGGCGTTACATTCTGCCACTTAACAAAAAGTGAACTTAACTTGAAAGTGGGGAACGGAGTGTCTTACCACTAGGTTCCCTCTGCCTACCCTGCTGTGTGCGGGATACAGCGTGAAACTGATTTAATTAGATTTTTTATTTTTTTATATTTCGTTCTCTGGTTTTGGCGGTTAAGCGCTCTTTTAAATTACTTTGTCTACTAGAGGAAGCACATTAGAAAAACAAAATTAGTTACGTTTATGAAAAATTATAGAAAGATATAATCGGTGGAAAGTTTTATTTTACTAAAGAAGAAGAATCCTAGTAAAATATTACAGAAGATTAATTTTTACCTGTATTTTTGTGATGTAAGTATTATATAATTTAACAAAAAAATGGCGTTTTAAAAATATTTTAGATAAGTCTGTGCCATAGACAATAAGAATAAAAAATGGTTGTTGTTGCAATGTTGTATTAAAATAAAAAAAAACTTTTTTGTAACTTAAACTGTATATTTGCTTAATTTACTATAAATATGTAATTAAAAGGAATGTATGTAGATCTTAAAAAGATACTGTTTATAAAAAAAATCAAAATGTCAATATCTAATTGTCATTGTTGTTTGAGTTTTAATTAAAATATAATTTATATTGCGATTCTGTGTTTTATTTTGTTCTTAATACTTAAATATATATTTTTAATATCCTTTACAATTTTTTGAGGGATTATAAAACAATGTTCCTAATAACAACTCTCTCATTTTGAATAATAGAATCTAGCGAAATAATACTTCGGTTTTGACTTTGCTTATTGAGATGGGAATTTTAAATAGATTAGAATATGAAACCACAGCTATCGTTTATAGTCAATCCCCACTGCGCCACTATAATAATAATAATTTATATAAGCCAAACAAAACCTACAAAGATGGAAAATAATTAATATTACAGATATTACAGGTGAAGCTGAGCTTGAGCTTTATTCTGCAAGGAAGGAGGCAGGCAGAGATCTAGTGCTATAATCTCTATAATGTAGTGTCACGACGCTTCAAACATAATTATAATTGAATAGTTAAGACCTCAGTACAAATACAATACGTTGTCATTTTAACTCAGTTTCATTTTAAAATTACCTTTTACCTCGCGGTCCCTTTGATTTATTATTTATTCATGCTCCTAATAGCTTCCATTTTAGCATTCATAAGAATAAAAGTGGAAATGTATAAAAAAATATCCTATATTGATTTGTCGTGCTTTGTAGAGGTGGGATAAAATTCAAATACAATGTAGTTTTAATAATGGAATTTTAACAATAAGGGTGTTATGGTGCCGCACCACAGTATCTAACTGTGGATGCGATGGTCGTGGGTTTGATCAGAAATTGGTGAAATAATTGAATTTAAATTATTTTCTGTGAAAGTTAACATTGAATATTGGGCTACCTTACTAAACCACAATTGTATTATTTTTTTATATTATGTCAAAATCCAAGATATACAAGCATGTATGACATAAAAAAATAATATATTTTTGTCTATTTTTGTACTACGAAGCCTTAAAACACTATGTAAATATTGAGAACCAAATATTTGCTTCGTCAAGAGACCTTTTACGTTGAGCCTATGTAAATACTTCCCTTAAAACGTTTAGTGCTACAGTGACAAGAAAAAACAGAGCTTAGAAATGCATTAAAAACCTATTTATATGAAGTTCGACCAATTTACATAAAACATGATAATGATATAGAATAGTCTTATACTTATTTATAAAAACACTTATGTAGAAAACGTATAATAATTTGAACGTAGCGGGACTCGAACCCGCGCCTCCTGGAAACCATCCAGGTTTTATACGTTTTCTAAATAAGTACATTTCTTTCCTAATTTTGGAATAACACTAGAAAGTTAAAAATAGAATAGTCTTGCTTGTATTTTTTTTTCACAGCGTCACGCTGTACCCCGCAAAGCAGGATAGATAGAGGGAGCCTAGTGTTAAGACACTTCGTTCCCCACTTTCCGCATAATTCTGGAGAAATTGTGTGTTGTAGTGGAAGTCAATAGTCGCGCTTTGCCTCGACACCAGAGCGAAGAAAAAAAATTAAAATATTTCATTTTCTGAACAGGGATTTGAACCCACAACCAGTTGCGCGCGACACCACTTGTACCCCTGCGGAACGACTGGCCTTGTTTGTAACCGAAATGGAAAATATAACTTAGTATAGCAAACCATTATCCTAAATTGTATTTAAATTCAATCAGAGGTAAAAGAGAACGAACAGTTTTATATTTTGAGTATACTTACATACGTTGGATATTAATTTTGTTTAAAAAAGTTTTGTTTAAAATAAACCATAGATTCGAGAAAAAGAGTGGCGGAAACTGGAGAACGAAGTGTCTTGACACTAAGTTCCCTCTGCCTACCCTGCTGTGTGCGGGATACAGCGTGAAGCTGATCATCTACATCATTATTGTTTCAATATCAATAGTTTATACGTATACGCTATACATGAAGCTGGATTTTTTAATAAGATGAAAGGATTAAAAATATTTATATGAGATTTGAACCTGCTACCATTGTGCAGTCAAACATAAGATAACTGCGTCAAAGTGAAGTCTTTTACCCTTAACGACCACTCCTAATATTTTGTTTTATATGTATTTAACCTGATTCGATCACATCGTAAAAGTAGGCTAGACGTATGACTCAGACATAGTCATTCTTTCCATTTCAGGAGCTATTTCGTAAATGAACTTACAAATAACACTGTAGTGGTCGTAGGTTTGGTAATAGGCCAATAAAATGTTTTAGAACTTAAATGATGATGTGGCTATTATCGTAAAACTAGATGTCGTATAATGGGAAAAGAAATGTATACTATACAAAAATAATTTAATTTATCCTTAATTGTTTATATTATGGTCAGTCATGGCGCAGTGGTACAAGAGTGCAACAGGTTCGATTCCCACTCGTGGAATGAAATATTTGAATTTTCTCGCTCTGGTAAAAAGACATAGGATGGCGTTGAGTTACGCCACCCGACTTAAAATGTATCGACTAGGAGAACTAGGTGGAGAATGAAATGTTTTGAAATTGAATTCTTTCTACCTACCATACAATAAAACTAAAAAGTGGAAAATATAAAAAAAAGATAACTTTTATTTCAGAAATATTAGGAAATTTTCTGTTCACTTTGATCTATTTTCAGATTTAACCTTGATGCTACTTTATCAACTTCACAGCCGTGTCATCGGACGTTTTGAGTATTGCGATAAGGATATTTTAGTATCGCATAGTATCTATTCTGGTCACGCTCAATATATTCTGTTAGCGTTTATCTGAAACTATTACCATACAAAATATGTAATACTTACTTTAAGCAAATCAAATTCCATATATTTTCTTTAGTAGAAGAATGAGAGACTATCAGAATTTATTTGAGAATATTTATAAAAATGTTTAATCATACAATAATTTTTAGTCACTCCGTGTTAAGTGGCAGAACTCAATGCCGCGCTTTGTCTCCAGACACCAGAGCGAAGAAATGAAAATATTAAATTCGATCACGATTCACTTCCTCGAGTGCGGATCGAAGTCAAAATCTGTCGTGCTTGTGCTCTTGCGCCACAAGAAATAAATATTATAATTATTAACCAAATATTTTTTTGAGGCCAGTCGTGGCGCATGTTAAGTAAATGACACATTTATTAATATTTATATTTTCATTTCTTCGCTCTGATGTCGTCGAGGCAAAGCACGGCGTTGAGTTTCACCACTCAATACGCAATGCCTTCAGAACTCGGCGGAAAGTGGGAAACGGAGTATTTTACACTGGGTTCCCTCTGCCTACCCTGATATTAAGCTTTTACCGTTTGCCTGTGTGTTAACTTGTTAGCGTATTGAAATTTTTATACTTTAAGTAATCAGCTTCACGCTGTATCCCGCACACAGCAGGGTGGGCAGAGGGAACCTAGTGTTAAGACACTCCGTTCCCCACTTTCTGCCGATTTCTGGAGGCATTGCGTGTTGAGTGGCAGAACTCAACGCCGCGCTTAACCTCGACACCAGAGCGAAGAAATGGAAATATAAATTTAAGTAAATATTTCATCTCCTCGAGTGGGGATCGAACCCACAACCAGTCGGTTTTACAGTCACACCTCGTGCCACTGCGCCACCACTGGCCTCAATACTTTAAGTAAAAAGATGTAGAGAATAAGTTAATATAACTTTAAAATTATTTCAAAAGTACATATGTAACATGTGTTCTAACTTTTAAAACAACTGTATAACTTTTGATAAAATCAAATGACGAAGTTCTTAAACTTCGTCATTTGATTTTAATAATAATCTTTGAAAATTTTAATAATAATCTTCCTAAATATTCTTAATATTCTTATATCAAGAAATCCTTTAAGAGCTCTTTACTTTGTGGCTGTGTACTTATATTATTAAAGTCTCTGTTAATTTCTTGAGTATAAAATTTATATAAATTTATATTTTTATAAATTTATATGAATATCGAGGCCAGTCGTGGCACAGCGGCACGAGGTGTGACTGCAAAACCTGATTGTGGGTTCGATCCCCACCCGAGGAGATTAAATATTTACTTAAATTTATATTTCTATTTCTTCGCTCTGGTGTCGAGGTTAAGCGCGGCGTTGAGTTCTGTTACTCAACACGCAATGCCTCCAGAATTCGGCAGAAAGTGAGGAAGGAGTGTCTTGACACTAGGTTCCCTCTGCCTACCCTGCTGTGTGCGGGATACAGCGTGAAGCTGATTTTTATTTATTTTATATTTTTATAAAATTTTGCCTGTATATTGCAACAAATTAGGATCACTTCACGAAAGGGCGCGAAATATGCGTAAATATATTTAAAAAAAATCTTCACTCTGTACTTAGCAAGGTAGACAGATGGTACCTGGGAGCCTTGTGTTAGGACACTCCGTCTTCCACTTTTCGCCTCTCGCGGAGAAGGAGGCATTACGTTGTGAATGGTGGAACTCAACGCTGTGCTTTACTTCGTTACCAGACCGTGGAAATGAAAATATTAAACATTTCATTTATTCTAGTGGGAATCGAATCCACAACCTGTCGCGTTTACAGTCGCTTCTACCCCTGGGCCACGTCTAACGTCATACATTTAAAGAGGCATATATAGAAAAAAATCTTTTATCCGATATATTTTGGCCGTCCAGTCCAGTAATGAATAGTATATCCAATCGTGGGATATGATTTAATAGGGTACCGAACATTTAAGAGGATTTAGGAGTTGTAGATATCTTTAACGATAATTTATAGTAAAAGTTTATATAATTTTATAATATTATTACATTAAATATAAATATATTTTCTGAAAAAATGAGAAAAATAGTTTTAGATCCTTAATCTATAATAATACAAATAATCCAATTATAATACTACAAAAATATTTTTTTAAAAATAAATTATTTGAAGCCGCGTCTCTTGGAAACCGTCCAAGCGCTCTGGCCACTAAGCCATACGTTTTCTTCAAGCTACGTCAAAATTATTATACGCTTGTTACAACTTATTTATATTGTTAGCATCTTTATAGAAAGATTTTTTAAAATTTTTAATATTAAAAACAATACCCCTAACTATTTAAAATTATTCCAAAGTAATAAGTTAACGTAACCAAAAAAAAAATATCAATAAAAGTAAAACTAGCTACATTATCAACTCTCCCGACCCTCCGAACCCTCCCAACCATCCCAACCCTCCCAACCCTCCGAGCTCTCCGAGCTCCTTTTTTATATTATTTTGTATAATTTTATCTTTTTTATTTTTTTTTATTTTTATTGTTTTTTATTATTTTAATTTTTTTAATATGTTTTTAATTTTTTAATTAAATTATATTAATTTTTTTAAGGTTTAGGGTAATTCTTAGAGTCATAACCTGACCATTGACTCTTACGTGAGTGATATTCGTAATTTTTTTTTTACGAATATCATTATTAATGATATTAATCATTATTAATGATATTTGTAAACATTGATATGTTAATCAACGCAGCGTTGAGTTCTGCCACTCAACACGCAATGCCTCCAGAATCCGGCAGAAAGTGGGGAAGGTGTCTTAATACTAGGTTCCCTCTGTCTACCCTGCTGTGTGCGGGATACAGCGTGAAGATAATTAATTAATTAATTAATTAATTAAATTAATTAATTAAATTAATTAAATATGTTAATCATATCATCATTTATGTATGTATTTTGTGTTTATTGACGTGTTGTTGCCACTATAAATAAATATTGTGTTAGTAATATTAAATTAAACTACTTTTATTAATCAGTTACATGGATTTTAGTAGTTAATAAAAATTAGTTTCACGTTATATACCCCGAGTGGAGATCGAATCCACAACCGTCTCATTACAGCCAGTCAGCCAGCCAGCCAGTCTCGATATATTTTGTTAATTAATAATATACATTTTTATTCAATATATTATTCAATAATAGGTACACAAAGTCAAAGTTAAAAATTAAATAAAAGGTAGTTCAAGAAAGTAATGTAAATAAACTAAACGTAAATAAACTTAATTTAGGTAACAGGAGTGGAATAGTCTAGTACCTATACACATACTACGTCTGATGTTTTAGACAAAGACGCGTGGTGGGCGTTAAACGAGCAGAACACCCGACCATGTCCTGGCCTTTGGTTCTACTCACATGTGAACACATGACACATGTACAAAAAACAATTTTAACATAAATACTTTTAGCAAGGTAGTTTCAAATAGTAGCTGAAGGCATAAACAACTGAATGATTTCTAAAGTAAGCAATTACAAATAGGTATTAACTCCATTCATAACTACGATAATAATTGATTAACTAAATAATCAATTACCCGAATAGTCGAGGTTATGTGGCAGAGTACGAGTAGTACTCTGAACCACACCAGAGCCAAGACTTCACGTAGATAATTATAAATAGGGATTAACCACATTTATAATTAAAATAACAATTAATTAATCAAATAATTAATTGTCCAAATAGTCAAGGTTAGCCAGTGGTGCAGCACGAGTAGTGCTCCGACCCACACCAGAGCCAAGACTGAATGTACGTACGTTTTCTTCTCTCAGCCCCTCGAAAGGGGAGAGGGGAAACGGCTTCAGGGTGAAACCCTCTGGCCATGGGTTCAATCTCCGCTCATTAAGATGAACGTGTCGTTCGAGTGGGCCTAAGCCCAGAAAAAGCTTCTCAGATAAGACAGGGGGAGGAATGGAGGGATGCGGGAGGGATGAACTGTATGCTACCTGGGCGGTCTGCCAAGCCAGGTGAGACCCCCGGTGACCCGGAGGAGGCCCAGCTTAGGCGACCAGCACCCACGGTAGCAGCTCAGGAGTCGAAGTCAGGTGATGATGGGAGGACATCCCTGGGTAGTCTTCTCTTTGCAGCGTCCGGAGGGCGAGTGTGCCATGG